>ML248100.1:968-42882 GCA_005239495.1 Nicotiana undulata
TCAGCTCAAAAGACATCACAGGAACTCAGAACATAACAGGAAAACTCACTTCACTCCACAACTCAGCTACACGAGAGGTCCTTCAATACACTCACAACTCGAGGTCATATTCTAACTCAAGACAGAAGTCAGATACTCAATAGTTCTTTCTACATTTCCTGCCAATTCATTTTGGTCACAGTCAAACAACTTGAATACATCTACTATCCGATCACACTCACCATGTCATCATCTAGTCACAAGTTCCATCAATAAGGACACAAACAGACATATAAGTCTCCCAACACATGTGCTCACCCAAATGAAATCTCAACACTCAAGCCACAGACAAAATCCGGCCTCAAGTCCTTCCGACTGGCCCATTATTAACATATCAAAAATCACATCTCACCCATGGAAGTCACAAGCCGCTGACGCACAACTGATACCAAGCGCTCGCGTGCGCATTCGAATACATGAAAGGAATTCAAAGAGTTACGCTTTGAATAAATAAAATGGATTCGCACGACAAGAATTCAAGAATGTGAGAATTTCCTAAGAGTTCTGCAGCCTCTCGAAGATAAGTACAGACGTCTCCGTACCGATCCGTAAGACTCTACTAAACCTGGTCATGACCGTTGAGTCCTATGTAACCTAGAGCTCTGATACCAACTTGTCACGACCCCAAATCCTAACAGGCCGTGATGGCGCCTATCGTGGAACTAGGCTAGCCAACCATCACCTTACTACGCGTTTATTCAATTATAACAGTTCACAATTTAATAATAAGCATGCAACCATAGCATCAATTAATATAATTAAGTCTTAGCGTCCCCATAATATTCTGAACAACCTCCCAAGAAGTGGAATCAATAGTCATGAGCATCTAAGAATAAATAAATCTATCTCTTCTAAAACTATAATATGTGTCTCTGAGTCAAATGCTAAAAACATAATAAGGGAAGTGGAGAAGCTGTGGACGCTGGACAACTACCTCGAAATCTCGTAAACAACTACTAACGAACTGAGACAGCTACTGCTCCGAACCGTCACCTGAATCTGTGCACAGAGGCACATGGAGTCTTTATGAGTACGCCAACTCAGTAGTAATGAAAATAAATCACAGTCTGAGTAATATAAAACACACAGTACAGATACACCATAGCACAAAACCAGTAAAACACCAAGTCACCATGTAGTATTCATCAAATAATAAGTTCGAAATCAGTTTCCAAAAATCCTTTGAAAATAAGTGCAATATCAGTATATCTATATAAAATTCTCAGTAAAACCAGTTTGAAAACGAAGTAAATCATAGTTTGAATACTCAGTTAAAATCTTCATAAAACTGCCCCTCGGGCCGTAATCAATTCTCATCACAATATCTTTCAGTATTAGCCCATCAGACAACCTAACAATCACTCTGCCCATCAGGCAACCTCACCATCACTCTGCCCATCAGGAAACCTCACCATCACTTTGCCCATCAGGAAACCTCACCATCTCTCTGCCCATCAGGCAACCTCACTATCACTCTGCCCATCAGGCAACCTCACAATCACTTATCATAAGCCCCGCGGGCATCACTCAATCGGTACCGACGCTCACTGGGGGTGTGTTACAGACTCCGGAGGGGCTCCTACAGCCCAAGCGCAATAGTAAGCCACTGCATGGTATAAATCACACACAATATAGGCCCACAGCCTCACTCATATTATATCATCCTCACAATATAGGCCAGTAGCCTCACTCATATCATAACATCCTCACAATATAGGTCATCAGCCTCACTCAGTAAGACACTCTCAATTTTCCCCTCAGGCCAAAATATACCGGGTTCTCGAACAAAAAACAATGTTTCATTTTCAAGAAGTAGTTCAAAATACTCTGAGTGTCAAACAATTTCACAGAAAATACTGAGTGAAAAATCATAACATATCTGTGAGGAAAATATAGTAAACACAACCCTCAAAGGGTAAACAAGTCGGCACTAGGCCCCAAACACGACTTACAGCCCAATTCATATCATAATAAAATAATAGTAATTTAAGCATAGACTTAGAAATCAGTTTCGCAACTCAATAGTCGCCTAAATAGGAAAGATGTTTCCAAAGTTTCCACCTTTTCATTTCAAAACCCGTGAAATGGTGCATAGTCCGGGGTTTCATACCCTCAGGACATGATTTAAAGACATTACTTACCTCAAAACTAGCCCGAAACTACTCCGCAATGCGTTTTCCTTTCGAATCAACTTCTGAACGCTCCAAATCTACCAAATTCAGATTTTTATCATCAAATTATGCTTAAGGAATAAATTCCAATCGAAAAATATCAAATTTAGCTCAAAAATCCGAATTTGGTCAAAACCCGACCCGGGCCCGCATCCCAAAACTCAGAAATTTTTATACAAAACTGTTCTTTGTCCTCTCACAAGTCCGTACATATAAAGAACACAAAAATCGGAGTTCGTTTGACCTCTCAAATCGACCCTTGAAGGTCTCATAATCTCAAGCCCTAAACCCAATTTTTCTACTGATTTTCCATGAATTTAACACTGATATTGTGATCCTTAATCACATAGAATCGAGTATTAGAGTCCAAATTCTTACCTCAATGAAGAACAATGATTTTCTCTCTTAAAAATCGCCTCAAAAGCTTCTTCCCGTTCAAAAATTAGAAGCAAACTCGGACTATTCGTTATACATATGCTGTTCACGCGTTTTACTGCTCCCAATGGATTCCTTGTGCAATTCTAATGAATTTAGGCTTTTGAATCACTCAATTTGAACTTATAATGAAGGAGATATGTAGGTTTTAAGATTTGCAAATAGTGCAGGTTTTTAATACGCCGTCAGGGGCAATTTCGTCATTAACCTGAAAAATCTGGGCAATCTTGGTAAAATGGCCATAGAATCCTCATACGATGCCCAAATTAGATGATTCTTTTTGCTACGAGTCCGTAATTACGATACGTATCTAACACCTCATTCAAAGAAGTAATCAGAGCTAATTTGTTTCATATGATATCATTTATGATTGAAGAAACGACGTCGAAGCATAAGAAAAACGAGCACGACGCAGCCCAAACATATCCAAAACTCACCCGAGCTCCTTGGGACCCCAACCAACTATACCAACACATCACATATGATCATTCAAACTTAGTTTCACTCTCAAAACACCAAAACTAACATCAAAACACCAAATTTACATCGGATTCAAGCCTAAGAACTTTGAAATTTCTAAAATCCACCAAAGATGCCGAAACTATCCAAAACAACTCCGATTGACCTGCAATTTTACAGACATATCCAAAATAACATTACGAACCTGTTCCAACTATCAGAATTCCATTCTGACCCCGATAGCCTATTTTCTACTGCCGACCAAAAATCACCAAAAACTAACTTTCGTCAATTCAAGCCTAATTCGACACCGGACATCACAAAATTATTCAGAACACACTCCTAAATCCCAAATCACCTAACGAAGCTATTCGAGCCATAAAATCCGTGTTCCGAGGTCGTTTAGCAATAAGTCAACTCTTAGTTGACTTTTCTCATTTTAAGGCTATTCTTAAAGACTAAGTGACTGAATTCTCATTTAACCATTCCGATTTCAAGCCTATCAATTCTAACACATTAATAATAGAATAACCACTCCATGACAAGGCAATAACCATGAGCGGTTTAGGGCGTCCTCAAGATATGTTTTTAGATACCGCTATACAATTACAACTCGTTTTTGCTCAATGGATACAAAACACCCATGCTTTAGCACCTGGTGCAACAACAAGTACCGGTTTAACTTTGGGAGGGGGGGGGGTGATTTAGTGGCAGTGGGTTTCAAGGCAGGTTCTACCTAACGACAGACCGAGTCGTTACATCCCTCCTCGCATATGAAGGCCTTATCGAAGCACCTGAACGCGCAAAATGGCAGTAGCACTGCCAGAAGTGCGCGGGCGCGCATATGGGCGCGCATATTGCGCACTACCCTGTAAAATAAACATAACTTTTTGCACATAGATATGTTCGGGCTCCATAATATATCATTTGAAAGCTATTTCAAATTACTACAACTTTCATTTTTGGGTATTCCCAAATACCTTACGAGGTTTCACTAAGTCCTGCTGCAAGATAGAACTTTTGTAAACTTAGTAGATTTTATCGAATCTTATACACCTCACTCTTCGTCCTAATTCTAAACTTACTATTTCCACTCATGATCATATCAATTGAACTTCATATGTATAAAATATTAAATTAATACCCATTTAACATATCTACACCTAGTCTGAATGTACGGGGTGTTACATTATCTCCCCCTTGAGATCATTCGCCCTCGAATGATTGTCTTGATTGTAATTTCTGCTAACTCTGGGCCTTAAATGGGTCTGGTGGAAACATGAACTTTCATTAACACTTGCATACTAAACTGAATGAATACATGACTACTGAATTCTTGAGATACTAAACTGAATGACTACTGCATTGACTGAATATTGGTGTGTTATTGATACGTGAATACTGAACTAACATAGATATATGAATATGGAACTGGCATGAATATTTGAGTAATCTGAGTACTAAGCTGGCATGAATGTCTAAGTAATGGACTGACATGAGTAGCTGGTTATTATACTGACATGAGAATCTGAGTATTGAATTGACATGAGTATCTAAGTACTTAACTGACATGAGTAACTAAGTACTAGAAACTTGAATGTTATAGCAACATACGTGAAATAGTGGTTGTATAGCCGCAAATTCTGGTGGCACCTCTAACTTATAAGCTAATTGACTGATCCTTCACAAGATTCTATATGGACAAATATAGCAGGGACTAAGCTTCCCCTTCTTCCCAAATCTCATAACACCTTTCATAGGCAAAACTTTCAGAAACACCCAATCATCAACTTGAAACCCTAGGTCTTTATGCCGCACGTTCGAATAGGACTTTTCGTAGCTCTGAGCCATCTTCAAACGCTCTTGAATCAAATTAACTTTATCCATAGTCTGATAGACCAAATTTGGTCCCAACAAATCCTCTTCACCAACTTTGAACAAACTAATTGGCGATCTACACCTTCGCCCATACAGAGTCTCGCACTGTGCCATCTTTATACTAGAATGGTAGGTGTTATTTTTAGAAAGCTCAATGAAAGGTATGTGATCATCCCAATTACCTTTAAAATCAAGGATATCCTCAAGTGTTTGAATAATGCGCTCATCTTGCCCATCTTTCTGAGGATGGAAAACTTGTGCCTAATCCTTTCTAAAAGGACTTCTAAAAGTTCATTGTACATTGAGAACCATAATATAAAATGATGGACAAAGGGGTCCCATGCACTCTGACGATTTCTTGGATATACAACTTGGCATAATACTCTACTGAATCTGTAGTCTTCATTGGATAAAGGTGAGTCAACTTGGTAAGTCGATCTACAACCACCCAATCAGATCATGCTTTTAAAATGAGTGAGATAATCCTGTTATAAAGTCCATATTTACAATCTCCCCTAAAGAGTATGTGTATTTTGTGGTAAAACACTAGGCTTCCTGTTGCTCGACTTTCACTTGCTGATAATTTGGACAGTTGGCCACAAAGTCTGTGACGTTATGTTTCATGTTGGTCCATCATTAAACCTCCTTGAGATGATTTTACATTTTGGGGAACCTTCGTGGGGAGAATACCTGGAATTATGGGCTTCTAATATGATCCTACTCTCTAAGTCTACCTATGTCTGGAATACACAATCCATCTCGGTTCCTCAAAGTACCATCACATCCCCCTTATTCAAATGCTATCATTTTATGCTTATGAATCCCTATTTTTACTGCAACAAGTAGGGGCCATAAAACCGTTTCTCCTTCACTTCGACTACTAAGGAGGAACAAGTCATGTTCTAAAGAACAACACCGCCATCTTCAGAGTCCAAAAGTCCAACTCCTAGAATTGCTAAGCGGTGAACTTCTTTCACTATATATCTATTGTCTGCTCAATCATGAGTTGTACTTCCCATACTTGATTATCATTTAAGATACTTCCTGAATACACTTATAGAATTTTTGTGAGCTAAGTCTATACTCCGAAGATTAGAGTCTTAAGCAATAGCACTACCCTCGTGATACATAACTGGGCATGATTTTATAGTTTTTTATTTTTATTTTTATTTTTTTGTATCCCATGCTAACTATGCGGGTTTCAAATATCCAGCTTGACTTACTGAGGATTTTCACATCTCTCCCTTAGAACAAAGGCTAAGGTCTTGTACTTGCGGATCCTTCTCTTTTTTTGGGATCCGAACAACTTTTCTTATCTTCTGCAATTTTTTGCACTTTATGTCAGTGACGACTCAACTTTCAACTTACTTTTGAGCAATCTTTATTACTAGGAAAAACTAAATTACTTATATAAATGGAAGGTCAATGTATTCACAACTATCATACACAATCTTCATGATTTAACTCTGCTCACACTATAAACCTTGGGGAGATCCCTTTTCGATAATTTTTATAGGCTATTCTTCTATAGTTTGCTCTCTCACTTCTAGCTATTTTTTCCCACTGCCACTGTACTTCGGGTTTAACTTAAACTTTTCGGGTTCTAACATGCGTTCTGTGTTTCAAACTGTTACCCACTCACTAGTGTTAACTTTACTAAGTAAATCAAATTGTGCTCCTACTAGCTCTTCTGAAATTGCTACTTTGTTGCATCTACTCAAAACTTACTTACTATCCTCTTACTAACCACATGCTAGCATCGTATATTTTCTCTTTCTTTGAATAACTAAAGTGAAGCATAAGCTTATTCCTAACTTCCCTCATCATCCGACCCTATTTTGTTTTTGAACTGTGTACATGAATCATACTTAGGGAAAGTTCATCTATCTTAAGCGAAATTGGTATATCTAACCCCAAACTTTCTATACACTTCAAAATCACTTCCAACTATAAACCTCCGGCCTAAACACATAGTCACATCATTTGAAGGGGACTGCCATATGTTTTATCTCACAATAATAGCCACTCCTTATACAAATTCACTAACATAATACTTTTTAGTTCTGATTTGAATAAATCTAAACAACTTCAAATCATTCATTTCAATATCGGTTTCTCTTGGTTCTCATTTTGTACATCATGTCTTCTTAGTCATATACATGATTTGTACGAAAAATACAACTATGATAATAAGAATCGTTCCTGACTCTTAGGTATTTTGCCCTTAGACTCTTTTTTGTCCAAAACTATAGTGACCAATGTTAGGGTTTGGCATCTGAACTATCATCATCCAACTTCTTGCGCCATCCGACGAGTCTTGGTCTTAATCAAAACCTAAAATATGTCAAGATGTTTTTATAATCACTGTTACTTACATTTTCTTTTCACACCCATAGGCACCACTATATACTCATCAGTCACCAGAATTTTGATATACTGAAAATTAGAGATCTGGTAACTGAATAACTGATAACTGGCATACTGAATAACCATAAACTTGCTAACTGAAAGACAGTATAACTGGTAACTGAGGTAAACTGATGACCATAAAACGTAATAACTGCTTTCATACTTTCTAGTAAGGTTATGCTCTTATATGTACTACTATCCATTGCATCCCATTTCCAAAATCCTATCAAGTCTCATTTGTAACTAACCTGTATTCCATAATTATACCCCAATGGGAAGTCATTCTCTCTAGAACCTTGGATTTTTCTTTCCCGTCGCTTGGGTATTCGATACGTCTGGAATACGATAGGAAGAGAAGGTTACCTATTTCTCTACGCTTCATAGCACGATCTAGAGTATAAAGAAATGAGACAATCCTAGATGTCTTGGTAATTAACCGTTTATATGAGTGGACGGCACACACATATAAAGGAAACTCCACTAGACACGGCTTCATAGACTCCCTAGGACTCCTGAACCTAGTGTTATGATACCAAGCTATGTCACGCCCCAAACTTAGGCCTAGACATAACACGGCACTCGGTGCCTGACTACGTGTGACCGAGCGAACCAACTAGCTGGCTGAATTAACATGTGATATCATAACATACTGAATACAGAAGATAAACTAACAGATGCTAATATACTGAAAGTCTAAATGATATAAATCAAATGCGGAAACACTAATATAAGTCTGAAACATATATGTAGCAACATTGCTTAACCTTAAATGCCTGTAACTCTTTCTAATTGTTACTCTAGTCTATGAAGCCTCTAATGAAGCACTGAAAACACTAATTGTTTGAAAATACTGAAGAATGTAAGGTAATTATAATGCCCTGAAAGAATTGGGATCACCAAATAACTGGTACGAGAATCCTAGCCCTCTGAATCGTTAATCTGTAAATCATTACCTGCATAATGAGATGCAGCCCCCGGGCAAAATGGGACGTCAGTCCATTGGAATTGCACTGCTATGTAAAGCAACTGAAAGAAAGAATTATGAATACTGAAACTGAAACTAAGCTGATGACTGAGAATTGCTAATTGGTAACTAAAATGATAACTATTGAAACTGAAACTAAAATGATAACTGATAGCTGATAATTGATAACTGATAACTGAAATTATAATGATAACTAATAACTAAAATGATAACTGATAACTGAACTAAACAAAGGAAGTAAGGATATGAATACTCCCTCTTCGGAATGATGAACCACCTGTTTATCTGAATAAATAAACAGGTCCAATATATATGCGTGCACAAACTGCGGTCTCGGGCCCAAGTATACGTATACATAACTGCGACCTCAGGCCCAAATATGCATATAGCATTAACTGCGGCCTCATGCCCAAATACAAGGGTTCAACATTCAAGGATTTTAAATCAAGAACTGATAATCATACTGCAATACATGATACGGAAATACTGAAACATTTTGAGTTACATGATACTCGAATGCTAAATAGAACTAGACTGATACATGTGTTCATGAATTGATTATGAAAACTGAAACTTCAACTGTTTATGACATGTTGAGTAATCTAGAGGGAGACTCATGGGAATCAAACCCAAGCCTATATTGATTACGTACTGATTTCACAATGTTCATAATGAAATTCATGAACGAGTTACGAAGCTAGAGAATAGAAGTTCTACAACTATTCAAGGAACTCGGCTTAACTATATTTCTGAAGCAATTAGTATGGTAAACGAAACATAGTGTAGGGAGAATCATTAACATTCCCAAACATAGGGAGTTAGCCTCACATACCTTAACTTCTTGCTCTTGAGCATAATACAACATTCGTCAACCCTTTCAACTTTAATCTATATCAATACAAGTCTGAGGGATTCTAAATTAGCAACAATACTCATGTTTTGGTCACTTAGGCATTTTATCAAGCACTTGGTGGCATAAAGCTTCAAAGCCCTTATTAATGGCATTTCTATACTCAACAAGCCATTCTCTTGCTCCTGCACAAATTCTAAAATCTTAAACTTCTTATAATCAAAATCATTCTTCTTCACCAAAGATAAACAACACCCTTAACCAATAATCAACAATCAACAAACGAAATCTATAATTTTTCATGCTTTTCTATCAAATCTATCAACTCATATCTCATGAACATAGAGTCAATAATCATTAATCCAATGGTATAATCAATTAGAGGGTGAATACATTACCTTTTTGAAGTTCAATACTCTTACCTGAACCCTCCCCCTCAGGTGCACCCTCCCCCTCAGGTGCACCCTCCGCGTACCTGAACACCTGACCGCGCACTTGACCACGCAAAATGGTAGTAGCACTGCCACAAATGTGAGGCTGCGACGTCACCCTCAAGGCACGCACCTGGGCGCGGATATTGCGCACTACTGTGTAAATCGCACATAACTTTATGCACAAGGATCTGCTCGGGCTCCACAATATCTCGTTGGAAAGATATTTCAAATGCCTTCAACTTTCATGCTTTGGCTTTCCCAAACTTTTTATGTAGTTTCACTAAATCCTACTGAAAGATTTACCTTTTGTAAACTTAGTAGATTTTATCGAATCTTATATTCCTCAATCTTCGTCTTGATTCTAAACTAACTATTTCCACCCATATTATAACGACCCGGTCGATCGTTTTGAGAGTTAGCGCCTCGATTACCTAATAGATGCTTCTACTATGTCTATTATGTTATTGAAAATTGTTGGAGTGTTGAGTGGAGAAATCACGAGTGATTTTGGACACTTAGTCCATAAATATGGAATTTAGCTTTAGAAATTGGGCCGTAGCTAGAACTGTGTGAAGACGCATCCAGAATGGAATTCCGTCAATTCTCTTAGCTCTGTTGGGTGATTTCGGGGTTAGGAGCGTGTTCAGAATGTGCTTTCGAGGTCGGTTGTAGATTTAGGATAATTGGCAAAAGTTGGAATTTTGGCGATTTCGGCCGATAGGTGAGATTTTGATATCGGACTCGGAATGGAATTCCGAAAGCGACAGCAGGTCCGTAATGTTATATATGACCTGTGTGAAAAATTTGAGGTCATTCGGATACGTTTAGACGTGTTTCGGCATCGGATGTGAATTCTAGAAATTTCATAAGTTCTTCGGCTTGAATCTATGCATATTTGATTATTTTGATGTTATAAGCGTGTTTTTAAGGCTCGACCAAGTTTGAATGAGGTATAAAGGTTTGTTAGTGGTTTTGGTTGAGGTCCGGGAGGCCTCAGGTGTGTTTCGGATGCCCAAACGGGCATATTTTGGCCTAAGTCCATTGCTGGTTTTACATCAGCAGGTAATTGTTCTCCCGATCGCATAGAGTTAAAGGGAGGCTGTCAGAAAATTTTCTCCATGATGGCAGGACTCCAATCGCGATCGCAGTGTACTGGAAATTTTTCCTCCGCGATCGCATGTCCTAGGACGCGGTCGCATAATAGATCTTAGGTCTGAGGAAAGGGTCAACGTTTGTTCTCTGCGGGCGCGTGGCCCCTAACTCGATCGCATAGCCTTGAGGGCAAGGGTTCCGCGATCGCAGACCTGTGGACGCAATCGCGATGAAGGATTTCTAGGCGCGTGTCCTTTTACTCTTCGCGATCGCGACTCATGGTACGCGATCGCATAAGGCAACATCTGGGCAGTCTTCTAAAAACCCAATTCCGATGGTTTATGTTATTTTCACCATTTTTGATTTTGGGAGCTTGGGAGAGGCGATGTTTAAGGCCTTTTGCACCTGGGTGACTTGGATAAGTGATCTCTATCCGTTATAGATCAATTTCCATGATTCCAATCTTCGATTCAACCTTTAATTTTGAAATTTGTGGGTAGAAAATGGGAAAAATGGGAAGAACTTCATAGACCGTAATTTTGAGTTTTTATTGGGTATTTGACCTCTGATTTGAGAGATTATTATATGGTTAGACTCGTGAGTGAATGGGGGTTCGAAAATATAATTTTTACCCGATTCCGAGACGTGGGCCCGGGGGACTTTTTGGGCGATTTCTTAATTTCGCGTATTAGCTTAGAAATGCTTAGCTATTTTGTTTCCATGAAGTAATATTCACATTATGCAATCGAATTGAATAGATTTGGGCCACCTGGAGTTGGATACTCGTGGCAAGAGCATTGTACTGAGTTGATTAGCACAGTCAAGGTAAGTGGCTTCCTAACTGTGTGTTGGGGATTTCCCTTAGGTATTTTTATACTGATTTTACTATGTGGACGCGTGTACGTGAGGTGACGAGTGCGTACGCGGGTTATTTTTGCTAAATTCCCACTTTTCCTTCCATGTCATAACTCATTTGATTCCTATATTACTGCTTCATGTTATAACTGATTAGTTAGCATAGGAATGAGCATGCCTACCTGTTTGCACTTGAATTCTCGTATTTGCTACTATTTTCTCCATGCTTAGGTAGTTTTACCTTACTCTTTCCTATTATTTTCTTGAATTTTTTAATTAAGTCGTATCCGATAGCATTCTGCATCTCATATTTAAATTGGGACTACGGACCGAGATCCAGGAGCTTTCCCCTGTACTGCATTGCATATTTAAATTGGGACTACGAGATCCGGGAGCTTTCCCCCAGTACTGCATAGCATATTTAAATTGGGACTACGGACTGAGATCCGGGAGCTTTCCCTCTATACTGCATTGCATATTTGTTGTGCCGAGCTGAGGGCTCTTCTTATTATTCCTTTAAATTCTGTTTATTGTAGCTATTTATATGTCTCTGTTCAAACTTATAACTGTCTTATTTTCAAACTCAATAGAGCCTTAACCTGACCTCATCACTACTTGACTGGGGTTAGGCTTGGCACTTACTGAGTACCGAATGTGGAGTACTCACGTCCTTTCCTGTGCATGTTTTACCTATGTGCAGATCTAGGTACCAATACACAGCGTTTTTGCTAGGAGTACTACAACACTTGCTTAAGAGACCGCGAGGTAATTCTGCCGCGTCCGTAGAATCTCACGTGTCCCCATCTACTCTACTATAGGCATAGGAGATAAATATATACACATTTTCTTTATCTGTTGTATAGAGCTATAGTTGTATAAAGCTTGTGACTTGGTGATATTCCGGGTTTTGGGGAAATGAAAGCTGTAAATGCTGAGCAGCTAAAGTTTTTATAGTTATTGCTACATCATTACTATTTTTTTACTGTTTTGTCTTATTATTTCGCATATTTTAGGCTTACTTAGTTATAGGAACTAGGTGCCGTCACAAGTACATTCGGAGGGTTAACTCGGGTCGTGACACATACTCATACCAATAGAACTTCATATGTCTAAAATATCAAATTAATACCCATTTAATATATCCACACCTAGTCCGAATGTACGGAGTGTTACATAACCCTTCTTGAATAATCAATACATTAAGAAACTTTCTAACAAAATTATACTTTTCGTTCAACATCACTGCCTATTCATATTGTACATAAATTTCAAACTAGCGAGAAAACAAAAAAATAAAACTAGTCTTCTCCTTTGTAAATTTTTATATGACAAAGTGTAAATTCAGCATATTATATGACTTGAGTTATTAACACACCGTAAAATGGCAAAATAAGTTACCAAATTCAAGTTATGAGATTTTTCTCTTAAGATCTAGCAACCCTCCAAAATAACATACATGAGTGCGATATATAGATCATGTACAAGTTCCAAAACTATACAAAATCTAGGTGCATATGCCAATGTGATCTTCATAAGTTCTCCAAAAAAATAGACTACTTCATAAGGCCGTCTTCAAATCTCATCTTGTAGATTACCTACGATAGAAAATAACTACCGCTAAGCATAAAGCTTAGTGGCATATAAACTTTGGGCTTGGAGCCATAAATTCTCCAATTTCCTCTTTTCAGCCATAGGCAGCTCAAATTAAACATAATTTAAAACAAGTGAACAAATATATCAAAATTATCGAATATCATACCTTGGAGTATTTCCAAATATCAATAACAATGCTCATGATTCAAGAGCCGAGAAAGCGTATACTATCAATCCAAGAGAGTTTGCCAAATATCGTTTTTTCTCCCTATATGTACGTTATGCCATCACACTAAGTATAATTAGATATCAAGGTGTACCAAAGCCTCAAATCAAGCTGGGTCAAAATCCAATAGTCAAGAGAATTAAGAAGTATATTAAAAATGAATTCCTAGTTCGTACTTAACACAGACAAGTTCCATAATTTAAGACGAACTACAAATCCAAAGTAAAGAAGGCAAAAGATCCGAATCAAGAGACATGACAAGATGAGTGACGAAGTGTCACGACCCCATATCCTAACAGGTTGTGATGGCGCCTATCGTGGAACTAGGCTAGCCAACCATCACCTAACTACACATTTGTTTTAATATAATTTCTCAAAATTTAATAATAACCAGCAAACAGAGTATAAAATTTCTTTAAGTCCTTAAGCAAATATAATATAATCTACTGTCTAAACAAATCCCCCAAGACTAGAGTCAACCGATCACGAGCATCTAAGAATAAAATATAACTCTACTAATGTCATAACCAATGTCTAGGAATGAAATACTAAGACTAATAAAGGAAGGGAAATGGAGAAGCTGCGGACGCTGGACAACTACCTCGATATCCTACAGCTCATGGCAACAAACTCGGACGACTACTGCTCTGAACCAGTACCTGGATCTGCACATAGGGGTGCAGGGAGTAATGATGAGTACGCCAACTCAGTAGTAATAAATATAAATCACTGTCTGAAGTATACGAAACACACATCATAAAACACCAACCACAAAACAGTAAAACATCAAGTCTCAATACAATATACATAAGTTCGAAAATCAATTTCCAGAAAATCCTTTGAAACAAGTATATTTTTCCAATATTTCTCAGTAAAACTCTCAGTAATATCAGTTTGAAAAATGAAGTGAATCATAGTCAAAAACGCAGAAAATTATCATCATAAAACTGCCCCTCGGGCCATAATCATCACTCGTAACAATTTCCCTCAGCACCTCACCATCACTTAGTATCAGCCCCGCGGGCAACCTCACTGTCACTCATGCCTCCCAATCACTCATCACTCGGTACTCGCAGGCACTCGACCTCTTTGCGCGCACTGGGGGTGTGTACAGACTCCGGAGGGGCTCCTACAGCCCAAGCGCTATAAACAAGCCACATCATGGCATAAATCACTCTCAGGCACGCGACCTCTCTCATATCATAACATCTCACAACATTGGCCCTCGGCCTCACTCATATCATAACATCCTCACAACATTGGCCCTCGGCCTCACTCAGTCAGACACTCCTAGCATGCCACTTGGGCCATGAATAAAATGGGGTTCTCGACCCAAAATAGTATTTCATTTCAAGAAATAGTAATATCATCAAATAGGAGTGTCAACAATTTCACAAGAAAGACTGAGTGTAAAATCATAGTTTCAAAGTAGTGAGAATATCAGTAAAATAGCCCCCAAGGGGTGAAACAAATAGTCACTAGGCCCAAAACATGGCTTACAACCCAATTATATCAAATCATAGTAATACTATACAGAATAAGCTTTAAAAGCAGTTTTGCAACTATATAGTTGCCTAAAAAGGTACATTATTCAAAATTTCCAATTCGTGCACGCCCCACACTCGTCATCCAGTGTGTGCGTCATTCCAAATCCGTGAAAGGATGTAAAGTGTGATGAACAATAGGTCATCTTATGTAAAATTAATTATGACTGTATTTCGAGGCCCCGAAAGCCTTCGTTAATCTCACCTCGATGTGCGTGTGTAGCCCAGACGCGTAACCCGGAAGCCTTTATGTGAAAACTCGATAAAGAGTTGAATTTATGATAATAATTGAACAAAGTTGACATTGGTTAACATTATTGATAAACGGACCCGGGCCCGTGATCTGGCGGTCCCGGAAGGTCCGTAGGAAAATATGGGACTTGGGCATATGCCCGGAATCGAATTCCGAGAAATGAATTTTTTAAGAAAATTGTTTTTTGAAAATAATAAAGGCTTTTAAAAATGAACCTCAATGTGAACCTGTGCTGCCGGGCCCGTATTATGGTTTCGGAGCCCGAAACAGGTTCAATATGTTTTATTTAAGGTATCTGTGAAATTTGGTAGAAACAGACTTAATTTGACGGGTTTCGGATCAAAATGGGAAATTGAGAGTTAATGAAGTTTTGAGGATTTTCATAGAAATTGAAATTTTGTTTGGTAACGTGTTTTTATGTTACCGAGGTCTAAATGAAATTCCGAGACTGGGAATAGTTCCGTTATGTCATTTATGACTTGTTTGCAAAATTTGAAATCATTCCGAGTAGTATAGGCCAGTTCGGCGCATTGAAATGAATTCAAGAATCTTAAGTTCTTAAGCTTGATTCAATTTGGTTTTGGGGTTGAATTCTGAGTTTCGTTGTTGTTTTTCACGTTTCGAAAGTTCGAGCGAGTCTGTATCATGAATACAGACTTGCCGGTGCTTTTGGACGAGATTCGAAGGGCTCGAGTGAGTTTTGGACCCCTGGGAGCTAAGTTTGAAAAACCAGATTTTTGTTGTCTGGTTTCCTTCTTCGCGATCACAGAAGGTGGGTTGCGATCGCGGAGAAGGAATTTGGCTGGGCTGCTGATTGTTCTTCGCGATCACAACTTCCTCTTCGCGATCGCAGAAGGTTGGACCCTTGGCCTTCACGATCGCATCCCAGTCTTCGCGATTGCGGAAGGCTGGACTCAATGCCTTCGTGATTGCAGCCCCATCCTCACGATCGCATAGTGTCAAGTCAGGGCCAGGCATAGTTACTCTTCGCGATTGCAGGACCTCTGCCGCGATCGCAGAGGTCTGGCCAGTTGTCCTTAGCGATCGCAGGGCCCTTGTCACGATCGCAGTGAAGCAATACCTAGGTAGTTTTATTAAATACGGGACTTAGCTTATTTCCTCCATTTTCATATTCCTCCTCAAGTCTTTAAAGAGCTCTTCAAGGAACCTTCCACGACTGTTATTAAGGTAAGTACATTCCATGGTTTTACTAGTTTCAAACATTAATTCCTAGTTAAATTCCGTACTAAATTATCAAAACTCATGGAATAAGGTAGTAATTTTAGGGCTCTTGAGGATTTTGTGATTTTCCGTTTTAGGCCATGAATTCAAGTAGAAATCACATCTTAAGGATCCTTAGGCTATAGGTGAGTGATCCCTTTGAGAATTTTCGGAATTTGAACATGCGGGACTGGGGTTGGAATTTTGGAATTCTTAAAGAATAGCGATTATATTCGATAACTAAGATAATTTCCTACATTGTGCATGCATTGATTTAATTGTACACCTTTTGGCTAGTTGCGAGTCCTCAGGTGTAGAGTTCGGAGTTTCGGGCGCAATTGTGGTCCGACGGGTAGCTTCGACACGAGGTGAGTCTCCTTTCTAACCTTGTAAGATGGAATTGTCACCATAGGCGATGCATATGCTATGTGTAAATTATTTGGGGGCTACGTACGCACCAAAAGACGAGAGTCTGTACGTAGCGGCTATCATTGTTATGTCTGGGTAGTTAGGCCCACATCATGTTTTATATGCTTCCTTGTAATGCCTTATATGTTTCCTTGTAATGCTTTATGTGATTCATTATGACGCCATATGTACTATGAGATCATGTTATGTATAGTATTGTTCCTCTGAGGCTTTATGGAAATTGTTGAATCGAAAGATTTTTGTTATGGAAAGTGAGTTTTATAAGTTATTGTGTGTTCATGTGACCGCTTCACAATTTACACCACTCTTCTATGAGCGGGACGTACGCCACGGCGGATTGAAAGGTGCACTTTTGGGACGGGCCAGTCGATCCCCGGTAGTGCACAAAGATGATATAATTAAGAATGCATTCTTGGTACAGGCCGTTCGATCCTCGGCAGTTCATGGACGAAGTTGTACTATGTTATGATATGTTTACATTGAAAGACGCACTTTTGGGATGGGCCGATTGATCCTCGGGAGTGCGTAGATATGATTTTTGTAAGCATGCACTTTTGGGACATGCCGGTCAATCCCCGGTAGTGCATAACTATTTTTCCTTTTGACTCCGGCCGGTTGTCTTATTCCTGTGTGCGCATGATTATTTGGCATTGTTTCATGGATTTTTATTTGTATGAGATATGCTGGGGAAAAGAGAGTCGCCATTGTTATTTTTCCAGTATTTTTCTTGGATTCATGTGCTTTATACATAATTGCTACTCACTGTCTTACATGCCTACTGCTTTTATTTTATCATCGTTATTTCATACTGTTGAACCTTAGTGAGTGTCAAGTCGACCTCTCGTCACTACTTCTTCGAGATTAGACGAGATACTCACTGGGTATATATTGATTTTAATATGTACTCATGCTGCATTTCTGTACTTAACTGTACAGGTTTTGAGGCTGGTGCATCTAGTTATCAGACCAGATCCTGATAGTGACCGTAGCGGACTTGACTTCACGGTGAGCTGCTTCGTCAGGCGATCCCCAGCAGCACCATGGAGTTTCATTTACTTTTGTTTCCCATCTATTCATGCAGACAACGGGTTAGTATATATTATTATCCTATGTATATTTCATTAGTTTGCCCATGTCACTCGTGACACTAATTCCTGGCGCACACGTAGTGCACATTTTGGGATTGGGGATGTATATGCATACATATGCTTTATTTTGGCCATGTATTGTTATGATTTTAGTTTCATATCAAGCTATCACCATGTTTAATTGTTTTAAATTTGTAAAAATTGACTCGTTTAATCGAATGGGAAGGGTAACACCTAATGTAATTCATATTGGCTTGCCTAACCCTGTCGTAGGGCGCCATCGCGACCCGTATTAGGATTTTGGGTCGTGACAACGTGGTATCAGAGCCCTAGGTTCACGTAAGTCTCACGAGTCACGGGCAGGCCCAGTAGAGTCTTGTGGATCGGTACGGAGACATATGTACTTATCTTCAGGAGGCTATGGGGTGTTAGGAAACTTCCCTTTATTCATATCCTGTTGTGCAATATATGATGTACTCAAACTTATTCTTCTATTCTCTCACAGATGGTGAGGATGCGTGCATCCGATGTTTCTGGTCCGGGAGATGCCGCTGCTCCCGCCGCCCAAGGTCGGGGTAGAGGCAAGGGTAGAGCACTTACTTGAGGAAGGGGATGAGGGCGTCCCAGAGCTATACAAGTGGCACCACCAGAGGACCCTATTATGGAGGAGCAGGATGAGGTGCCTCCAGTAGCACCTGCTCCAGTGGATTTCAAGATGGGGCCAGGCTTCCAGATGTCATGGGTTGTCTGTTGAGAATCATGGACACTGTGTCCCAGGCTGGTTTATTTCTAACCGACCTTGCTACTTCTCAGGCGGGAGGGGGAGTCCAGATCCCTACCGCTCAGGCTACAGGTCAGGCAGCAACATCACGTCATACCCCGGGCACACCGCCTGTTGGTAGGGTTCAGCCCGTAGTAGCAGTCCCAGAGCCCAGGCCAGTTGCAGAGGGTGACCAACAGAAGATGTTGGATAGATGGACCCGACTTCGCCCTCCAGTCTTCGGGAGGGAGCGGGGTGAGGATGCTCAGGATTTCATCGGTAGGTGCAGGGACAGATTGCACAACATGAGGATTTTGGAGTCCCATGGAGTGGATTTTACCACATTTCAGTTGGAGGGCAAAGCTCGCAGGTGGTGGCAGTCATATATTCTCAGCAGACCAGCAGATTCTCTTCCTGTCACTTGGGATCAGTTCGTGCAGGTGTTTCTAGATAGATATATTCCACCCTCTGAGAGGGAAGAGTTGCGACGTCACTTTGAGCAGCTAGAGCAGGGGCAGATGACAGTGACGAATTATGAGGCCAGATTTTCAGAGTTGTCACGCGATGCACTTATGATATTGCCTACCGATGCCGAGAGTACTGCGGTTTGTGGCCGGGTTACAGTCAGGTATTAATGCCACCTTGGCCCGAGAGGTGGAGATGGGTACTCCTTACCAGCTTGTAGTTGAGATAGCTCGACTGATTGAGGGGTATCAGTTGAGGAGCAGGAAACAGGGTCAGCAGGACAAGAGGGTAGGTTCTCAGGGGATTTCAGGGATGCTCCGGCTAGGAGCAGAGGTCAGTTCGGGGGTGGTCAGCCCAGCAAGCTTCCATATTCAGCACCTCCACTACCTCCTCGAGGTGGTCTAGCGAGGCCTCAGTTTAGTGCCATGCCAAAGCGTTCCTATCATCCTCTAGCCACTCAGGGTTAACCCAGTGGTTACTACAGTCGCAAGAGATCCTCTGGTTCTTATTTCAGTGCCATACCCGAGGGTCCACATCGGTTCCTAGCTATTCAGGGGTCTTTCTTTTCGGGGCAGCAGGCTATGGTACCTAGAGGTTGCTTTTAGTGAGGAGATCTAGGTCATATGCATAGACAGTGTCCCACGCTTCAGGGTAAGGTAGTGCAGTAGGGTTATCAGCCTATGGGTCCAGCATCAGTGATCCGGCCACCTAGAGGTGGGGGACAGGTCAGCAGGGGTCGTCCTAGAGGGGGAGGTCAGCTAGTTCCTGCTCACTCTGTGGGAGTTTAGTCTTCAGGAGCCTCAGCCAGATTTTATGCCATTCCGGCCAGATCAGATGTAGTGGCCTCAGACGCCGTAATTACATGTATTTGTCTCAGTATGTGGTAGGGAGGCTTCGGTACTATTTGATCCAGGATCCACATATTCATATGTTTCAGTACTATTTGCTCATTTTCTGGATGTCCCTCATGAGTCCTTGGGTTCTCCTATATATGTGTCCACTCCTGTGGGTGATTCTGTGGTGGTAGACCGGGTCTATCGGTCTTGTGTGCTCACTTTCTACGGTTTCGATACCAGAGCAGATCTTTTATTGCTGGATATGATTGATTTGAGGTTATCCTAGGCATGGATTGGCTATCTCCTTATCATGTTGTTCTAGATTGCCATGCTAAGATAGCCACTTTAGCCATGCCTGAGTCACCTAGGCTAGAGTGGAGAGGTTCTTCAGTTAGTGCATCCAGCCGAGTCATTTTCTTCATGAAAGCTCGGCATATGGTCGAGAAGGGTTGTTTGGTTTACCTTGCTTATGTGCGCGACACCACCGCCGAGTCTTCGACCATTGATTCAGTGTCGGTGGTACGAGAGTTTTAAGATGTATTTCCTTCAGATCTTCCAGGCATGCCTCCAGATCGAGATATTGATTTCGGTATTGATTTAGCTCCAGATACTTGGCCTATTTCCATTCCCCCGTATCGTATGGCTCCTAAGAAGTTGAAAGAGTTAAAGGAGCAACTGGAGGAGTTGTTGGCTAAGGGGTTCATCAGGCCGAGTGTGTCGCTGTGGGGTGCTCCATTCCTATTTTTGAAGAAGAAGGATGGGTCTATGCGGATGTGTATTGATTACCGCCAGCTGAATAAGGTTACTATTAAGAATAAGTATCCTCTGCCGCGCATCGATGATTTATTTGACCAGTTGCAGGGTGCTCGTGTGTTTTCCAAGATTGATTTGAGATCAGGTTATCATCAACTGAAGATTCGGGCTTCAGATGTTCCAAAGACTGCATTTCGTACCCGATATGGCCATTATGAGTTCTTGGTGATGTCCTTTGGTATAACTAATGCCCTAGCCGCATTCATGGACTTTATAAATATGGTATTCAGGTCGTATATTGATTCCTTCGTCATCGTCTTCATTGATGACATCTTGATTTATTCGCGGAGCCTGGGTGAGCATGAGAAGCATTTGAGAGTTGTGCTCCAGACCTTGCGGGAACAGAAGCTGTATGCTAAGTTCTCCAAGTGCGAGTTCTAGTTATATTTCACGGCATTTTTTGGGCATGTGGTATCCGGAGAAGGTATCAAGGTTGATCCTCAGAAGATTGAGGCGGTTCAGAATTGGCCGCATCCTACTTCAACTATAGAGATCAGGAGTTTCTTAGGCCTAGTAGGCTATTATCGCTGATTCGTGGAAGGGTTCTCTTCTATTGCAGCTCCATTGACCAGATTAACTCAGAAGAATGCCCCGTTTTTGTGGTTCGACGAGTGTGAGGCGAGCTTTCAGAAGCTCAATTCAGCCTTGACCTCGACACCAGTTCTGGCATTGCCTTCCGAGTCTGGGATGTATACTGTGTATTGCGACGCTTCACGCGTCGGGTTGGGATGTGTGTTGATGCAGGATGGATGGGTTATTGCTTATGCTTCGCGCCAGCTGAAGGTTCATGAAACGAATTATCCTGTGCACGACTTAGAGTTGGTGGCGATTGTTCATGCTTTGAAGATTTGGCGGCACTATTTGTATGGTGTGTCGTGTGAGGTCTATACTGACCACCGCAGTTTGCAACATTTGTTCAAGCAGAGGGACCTTAATTTGAGGCAGCAGAGATGACTTGAGTTGTTAAAAGACTATGATCTCACTATTTTGTATCACCCGGGAAAGGCGAATGTAGTAGCAGATGCTTTGAGCAGGAGGGCGGTGAGTATGGGTAGCTTGGCCTACATTGCAGCCGAGGAGAGACCTTTAGCCTTGGACATTCATTCCTTGGCCAATAGCCTTGTGAGATTAGACCTTTTGGAGCCTCATCGAGTTTTGGCTCATGTAGTTGCTCAGTCTTCATTGTCGGGGAGATTAAGGCTCGATAGTTTGATGATCCGTGCCTTGCAGAGCTTCGGGATACGGTGGTCCAGGGCAGAGCCAAGGAGGTTACTTTGGGCGAGGATGGTGTTTTGAGGCTCCAGGGCCGTTTATGTGTTCCTAATATTGGTGGCCTGAGGGAGAGGATTCTAGCAGAGGCGCACAGTTCTCAGTATTCTGTTCATCCAGGAGCGACGAAGATGTATCGTGATTTGAAGCAGCATTAATGGTGGAGGCGGATGAAGAAGGATATAGTGTAGTATGTGGCTAGGTGTCTCAATTGTCAGCAGATCAAGTACGAGCACCAGAGGACAGGAGGCTTGTTTCAGCTGATGCCCATTCCTAAGCAGAAATGGGAGCACATTACAATGGACTTCGTGGTTGGGTTGCCTCGGACTTTGCGGAAGGTTGATGCGGTTTGGGTCATTGTAGATAGATTGACCAAATCGGCGCATTTTATTCCTGTGGCTACTACCTATACTACACAGAAGCTGGCTCAAATTTACATTCGAGTGATAGTCCGGTTGTACGGTGTGCCGGTGTCTATTATATCAGATCGAGGTCCTCAGTTCACTTCGCACTTCTGGAGAGCTTTGCACAGTGAGATGGGCACTCAGATAGACCTCAGTTTAGCATTTCACCCTCAGACTGATGGCCAATAAGAGCGTATAGTTCAGATTTTGGAGGATATGCTCAGGGCTTGTGTGATTGATTTTGGCGGTCAGTGAGACCAATTCTTGCCTTTGGCGGAGTTTGCATACAATAACAGTTATCAGTCTAGCATCGAGATGGCTTCTTTCGAGGCTTTATATGGTCGGCGATGTCGTTATCCTATCGGGTGGTTTGACCCAGGCGAGGCCGAGTTATATGGCACAGATCTGATGAGAGATGCTTTGGATAGGGTGAAAATTATTCAGGAGAGACTCCACATAGCTCAGTCCAGACAGAAGAGTTACGCAAATCACCGGGCGCGTGATGTAGCATTTATGGAGGGAGATAAGGTTATGTTGAAGGTTTAGCCAATGAAGGGCGTCATGAGATTCGGGAAGAAGGGCAAGCTGAGCCCCAGGTTTATAGGCCCTTTCGAGCTGTTGAGGCGAGTCGGGGAGGTTACTTATGAGCTCGCTTTACCTCCCGCCTTATCACGAGTTCATCCGATTTTTCATGTATCCATGCTCCGGAGATATCATGCCGATTTCTCTCACGTGATTGATTTCAGCACTATTCAGTTAGATGAGAAGTTGGGTTTCGAGGAGGAGCCAATTGCTATTATTGATAGACAGGACCGCCAGTTGAGGTCTAAGAGAGTTTCTGCTGTAAAGGTCCAGTGGAGGGGCCAACCAGTCGATGAGGCGACTTGGGAGTCCGAGGAGGACATGCAGAGCAGCTATTCAGCACTTCAGGTACGATTCTACGTCCGTTCGAGGACGAACGTTTGTTTTAGAGGGGGAGATGGTGATGAACCAAAAGGTCATATTATGTAAATTTAATTATGACTGTATTCCGAGGCCCCAAAAGCCTCTGTTAATCTCACCTCGATGTGCGTGCGCATCCTGGGCGCGTAGCCGGGAAGCCTTTATGTGGAAACTTGGTAAAGAGTTGAATTTATGAAAATTAATTGAATAAAGTTGACTTTGGTCAACATATTTGGTAAACGGACCCGAGCCCATGATCTGGCGGTCCCGAAAGGTCCGAAGGAAAATATGGGACTTGGGCGTATGCCCGAAATCGAATTCCGAGGACCCAAGTCCGAGAAAATTATTTTCATAAAATAATAAAGGCTTACGAAAATGAATCTCGATGTGAAACCTATGCTGCCGGTCCCGTATTATGGTTCCAGAGCCCGTAACAGGTTCAATATGTGTTATTTAAGTTATCTGTAAAATTAGGCAGAAACTCACTTGATTTGACGGGTTTCGGATCAAAATGGGAAATTGAGAGTTAATGAAGTTTTGAGGATTTTCATAGAAATTGAAATTTGGTTTGGAACGTGTTTTTATGTTACCGAGGTACGAATGCAATTTCAAGACCGGGAATAGTTCCGTTGTGTCATTTATGACTTGTCTGCAAAATTTGAAATCATTCTGAGTAGTATAGGCCGGTTCGGCGCATTGAAATGAATTCTAGAATCTTAAGTTCTTAAGCTTGATTCAATTTGGTTTTGGGGTTGAATTCTGAGTTTCGTTGTTGCTTTTCACGTTCTGGAAGTTCGAGCGAGTCTGTATCATGAATACAGACTTGCCGGTGCTTTTGGACGGGATCCCAAGGGGCTCGAGTGAGTTTTGGACCCCCGGGAGCTAAGTTGGAAAAACCAGATTTTTGCTGTCTGGTTTCCTTCTTCGCGATCACAGAAGGTAGGTCGCGATGGCGGAGAAGGAATTTAGCTGGGCTGCTGATTGTTCTTCGCGATCGCAGCTTCCTCTTTGCAATCGCGGAAGGTTGGACCCTTGGCCTTCGCGATCGCGGAAGGCTGGACCCTATGCCTTCGCGATCGCAGCCCCATCCTCGCGATCGCATAGTGTCAAGTCAAGGCCGGGCACAGTTACTCTTCGCGATCGCAAGACCTCTGCCGCGATCACAGAGGTCTGGCCAGTTGGCCTTCGCGATCGCAGGGCCCTTGTCGCGATCGCACTGAAGGAATACCTGTGCAGTTTTATTAAATACGGGACTTAACTTATTTCCTCCATTTTCATCTTCCTCCTCAAGTCTTTAAATAGCTCTTCAAGGACCCTTCCACCACTGTTATTGAGGTAAGTAAATTCCATGGTTTTACTAGTTTCAAACATCAATTCCTAGTTAAATTCCCTACTAAATTATCAAAAATCATGGAATTAGGTAGTAATTTTAGGGCTCTTGAGGATTTTGTGATTTTCCGTTTTAGGCCATGAATTCAAGTAGAAATCACACCTTAATGATCCTTAGGTTATGGGTGACTGATCCCTTCGAGATTTTTTGGAATTTGAACATGCGAGACCGGGGTTGGAGTTTGGGAATTTTTCAAGAATAGCGATTATATTGGATAACTAAGATAATTTCCCACATTGTGCATGCAATGGTTTAATTGTACACCTTTTGGCTAGTTGCGAGTCCTCGGGTGTAGAGTTCGGAGTTTCGGGCGCAATTGTTGTCCGAGGGTAGCTTCGACACGAGGTGAGTCTCCTTTCTAACCTTGTAAGAGGGAATTGTCCCCATAGGCGATGTATATGCTATGTGTAAATTGTTTGGGGGGTACGTACGCACCAAGTGACGAGAGTCCGTATGTAGAGGCTATCATTGTTATGTCCAGGTAGTTAGGCCCACATCATGTTTTATATTCTTCCTTGTAATGCCTTATATGCTTCCTTGTAATGCTTTATGTGATTCATTGTGACGCCATATGTACTATGAGATCATGTTATGTATAGTATTGTTCCTCTGAGGCTTTATGGAAATTGTTGAATTGAAAGGAATTTGTTATGGCAAGTGAGTTTTATAAGTTATTGTGTGTGCATGTGACCGCTTCGCAATTTACATTACGCGAGCGATGTGTGATTTCCCCCACTCTTATGGGAGCGGTCCTTACACCATGGCGGATTTAAAGGTACACTTTTGGGACGGGCCGGTCGATCCCCGGCAGTGCACAGAGATGATATAATTAATAATGCACTCTTGGTATGGGCCGTTCTATCCTTGGCAGTGTATGGACGAAGTTGTACTATGTAATGATATGTTTACATTGAAAGACACACTTTTGGGATGGGCCGATTGATCCTCGGCAGTGCGTAGATATGATTATGGTAAGCATGCACTTTTGGGACGGGCCGGTCGATCCCCGACATTGCATAGCTATTTTTCCTTTTGACTCCGACCGGTTGTCTTATTCTTGTGTGCGCATGATATTTTGCATTGTTTCATGGATTTTGATTTGTATGAGATATTCTAGGGAAAAGAGAGTGGCCATTGTTATTGTTCCAGTATTTTTCTTGGATTCCTGTGCTTTATACATAATTTCTACTCATTGCCTTACATGCCTACTGCTTTTATTTTATCATCGTTATATCATACTGTTGGACCTTAGTTAGTGTCAAGTCGACCTCTCGTCACTACTTCTTCGAGATTAGACGGGATACTCACTGGGTACATATTTGTTTTAATATGTACTCATGCTGCACTTCTGTACTTTACTGTACAGGTTTTGAGGCTGGTGCATCTAGTTATGAGACCAGATCCTGATAGTGACCGTAGCCGACTTGACTTCACGGTGAGTTGCTTCCTCTGGCGATCCCCAGCAGCACCATGGAGTTTCATTTACTTTTGTTTCCCGTCTATTAATGCAGACATCGACATTGTATATATTATTATCCTATGTATATTCCGTTAGTTTTCCCATGTCACTCGTGACACTAGTTCCTGGCACACACGTAGTGTACATTTTTGGATTGGGGATGTATATGCATACATATGCTTTATTTTGGCCATGTATTGTTATGATTTTATTTTCATATCAAGCTATCATCATTGACTCGTTTAATCGAATGGGAGGGTTAACACCTAGTGTAATTCATATTGGCTTGCCTAACCCCGTCGTTGGGCGCCATCACGACCCGGATTAGGATTCTGGGTCGTGACATAAATTCCATGGTTTCATACCCTCTGGATAGGATTTAAAGACATTACTCACCTCAAACTAGCCCAAAAAGCTACTCTGCAACCTGCTTTCCTCTCGAATCAACTTTCAAGTGCTCCAAATGTATAAAGATCAGATTTTTCTCAACAAATTATGCTAAGGGAATGAATTCCAATTGAAAAATATCAATTTTAGCACAAAACCCGAGCCCCGGTACCACATCTCGGAACTCGACAAACTTTATACTAAAATTTTCTTCATCATCTCACGAGTTCGTACATATAAAGAACTCTAAAAACGGAGTTCGTTTGACCCCTCAAATTATCCCCTAAAGGTCTCATAATCTTAAGCCCTAACTCCATATTTTTCTACTGATTTTCCTGAATTAAACACTGGTATTTTGATCCTTAATCACTTATAATCGAGTATTAGGGTCAAACATCCTTACCTAAATGAAGAACAATGATTTTCTCTCTTAAATATTGCCTCAAAAGCTTCTTCCCGTTTAAAACTGGAGGAAAAGTGGGCATTGGTCGCGGAGGGTTTAATTAAATACTACCCAGTTATTCCTTCATCGTGAACGCATCAAAAGGACCGCGTTCGCATAGAAAAAAAATCCAACAGCCTCATTGTCTTCTTCGTGAATGCGACCAGATGCCCGCGAACGCACAGACCTACCTACCCCACCTTGAGCGAACACACCCCAGGCCCGCGAACGCATAGACCAAATGGCCTGGGTCCCTCAGATAGCTCTAACCCTACGCGAACGCACCTTCTCCCCCCCTCCCCCCCCCCCGTTCGCATTGAACACCCCGCTCAAACCTAGGTGTTCGCACCCCTGGACCCCGAATGCACAAAATAAATTACCCAGCTCCCCAAATTCCCCTATGCGAACGCGAGACCGCAAACGCATAGGGTAAAATTCCTCTGCAGAAACACCAGCAAAACCAACAATTCTCTAAGTCCCAAAAGTGCTCGTTTGAACATCCGAAATGCACCCGTGACCCCCTGGGACCTCAACCAAACCTTCCAACATATCCCATAACATCATTTAAACTTAGTCAACCCTTCGAAACAACAAAAACAACACAAAAACACAAAAATCACATCGGATTCAAGCCTAAGAACTTTGAGATTTCTAAAATCTACCAACGATGCCAAACCTATCCAAAACACATGTGATTGACCTGAAATTTTGCAGACATACCCAAAATGACATTACAAAACTGTTTCAACTTCCGGAATTCCATTCCGACCAGGATAGCCTTTTTTCCACTGCCGACCGTAAATCACCAAAAACTAACTTTCTCCGATTCAAGCCTAATTCTACACCGGACATCACAAAACAATTCTGAGCACATTCCTAAGTCCCAAATCAACTAACGAAGCTATCTGATCCATAAAATCTGCATTCTGAGGCTGTTTACCAATAAATCAACTCTCAGTTGACTTTTCCAACTATAAAGCTATTTTTAAAGACTAAGTGGCTAAATTCTTACTACAACCATTCCGATTCCGACCCTACCAACGCTAACACATCATAAACAGTATAACCAACATATGACAAGGCAATAATAGTAAATATAATGTAGTTTCTACGAAAAGACCAACCGGGTCGTTACACAAAGTCACTTCGATAAGAAGGATAAAGTCCCAACAAGACTGCAAAATGATTGTAACGACCTAACCGGTCGTTTTGAGCTCCAGCACGTCGTTCAGCGGTTTGAGGCCATGAGAAGCTTTATTTCAAGTAATTGACTTATACGCATGGTCGGAATTAAAATTCGGGAAGTTCGGGTGGATTTGGAAAGAAATATTCTCAGTTCGGGAGCCTTAAGTTGTGTCATGACCTAGAATCGTAATCTAGGTCGTGATGGCGCCCAAAGACGAGGTTAGGCAAGCCAATATGAATTACACTAAGTGTTACCCTTCCCATTTAATTAAAATAAGTCCATTTTTACCAATTTAAAATGATTAAACATGATGGTAGCTTGAAATGAAAATAAAATCATAACAATACATGGCCAAAATAAAGCATATGTATGCCTATACAACCCCAATCCCAAAATATACACTACGTGTGCCAGGAACTAGTGTCACGAGTGTCATGGGCATACTAACAGAATATACAAAGGATAATAATATATACAAATCCACAGTCTGAATGAAATAAATGGGGATAATAACAAAAATAAATGAAACTTCATGGTGCTGCTGGGGATCGCCAGAGGAAGCAGCTCACCGTGAAGTCAAGTCCACTAGCTCAGGATCTATCTCCGGTAAAATAACTAGAAACATCGACCTCAATACCTTTACAGTTAAGTACAAAAGTGCAGCATGAGTACATATTAAAATAAATATGTACCAAGTGAGTATTCCGCCTAATCACGAAGAAGTAGTGACGAGAGGTCGACTCGATACTCACTAAGGTCCAACAGTAATAACATATGACATAATATAATGAAATACAGTAGGCATGTCAGGAAATAAGCAACAGGTACATATCAAGAGCAGAAATTCAAACAACTACTAAATTAAGCAATAGTGCGCTTTCAAGGGTAGGATCACCGAAACAAACCAATAACCACCAAGTCTTCGATCTTCCATGGCGTACAACCCGCTCCCATAAGGTACCTTCTAAACCTGTTGTGGCATACGACCCGATCCCATATACGTATACAAGTACCTTTCACTCCGCTGTGGCGTACGGCCCGATCCCATATAGGTATACAAGTACCTCTCGCTCCGCCGTGGCGTACGACCCGATCCCATATAGCTATACAAGTACCTCTCGCTCCGCCGTGGCGTATGGCCCGATCCCATATAGGTATAATAACTCTCAAACCTGCCATGGCGTACGACCCAATCACAATATAGGTATAATCACTCTCAAACTGGACGTGGCGTACGGCCCGATCCTAATATAGGTATAAAACTTACTTTCCATAACAAATTCCTTTCAACTCAACAGTTTCCATAAAGCCTCAGAGGAACAATACTATACAAAACATGATCTCATAGTACATATGGCGTCACAATGAATCGTATAAAGCATTACAAGGAAGCATATAAGGCATTACGAGGAAGCATATAAGGCATATAAGGCATTACGAGGAAGCATACAAAGCATGATGTGGGCCTAACTATGCGGACATAACAATGATCACTACGTACGGACTCTCGTCACTTGGTGCGTACGTAGCCCCCAAACAATTTACACAAAGCATATACGTCTCCTATGGGGAAATTCCCTCTTACAAGGTTAGAAAGGAGACTCACCTCGTGTCGAATCTACCCCTCGGACCACAATGGCACCCAAAACTCCGAACTCTGCACCCGAGGACTCGCAACTAGCCAAAAGGTATACAATAATATCAATGCATGCACAATGCGGGAAATTATCCTAGTTATTCAATAAAACCGCTATTCTTGAAGAATTCCCAAATTCCAACCCCGGTCCTGTGTGTTCAAATTTTGAAAATTCTCGAAGGGATCACTCACCCATAGCCTAGGGATCTTTAATGTATGATTTATACTTGAATTCATGGCCTAAAACGGAAAAAACACAAAATCCTCAAGAGCCCTAAAATTACTACCTAATTCCATGATTTTGGATAATTTAACTAGGAATTAATGTTTGAAACTAGTGTTAGATAGGGAATTTACTTACCTCAAGTACTAGGTTGAAGGCCCCTCTTGGAAGCTCTCAAATAACACAAGGAAGAATATGGAAAATGGAAGAAATGACTCAATCCCGTGTATTAAATGAAATTTCACAGCCTGGCCTACAGGGGTTCCGCACCTGCGGCTCGAGGACCCCACTTGCGGTCTATTACCTGCGAGCTGGGGCCCGCACCTGCAGAATTGGGCAAGAGGGGCTGGGGTCGCACCTGCAGAGCTGGAGACCGCACCTGCGGTTCCGCTCCTGTGGAAAAGGAACCGCTCCTGCGGAAGCTTCGCACCTGCGAGGCTGGGACCGGAGGAGCAGTCCCGCACCTGCAGCTGGGCAACCGCACATGCGGTCACACTAGATCAGGTGGACTAGCTCCATCATCAGCTGGTTTTTGGCCTAATGTGGTGTCCGGGAGGCACCTAGGCCCACCCGAGCCCCCGTCCGAATATACAGATAAGTCCTAACTAATAATACGGACTCGCCCGAGCCTTCGGAACTCCCAAAACAATGCTAAATCTAGAAACCATCCCTCAATACCCCTAGGATCAAACTTAAGGATTCCTAAGTTCTTGATTTCTACGACAACGCGCCGGACCGATCTATTTTACTCGGAATGACCCCAAATTTTGCAGGCAAGTCATGAATGACATAACAGAACTATTCCTGATCTCGGAATTTCATTCGAACCTCGGTAACATAAAATCACGTTCAAAACCAAATTTCAAATTCTATGAAAATCCTCAAAACTTCATTAACTCTCAATTTCCCATTTTGATCCGAAACCCGTCAAATCAAGTCCGTTCCTTACCAAATTTCACAGATAGCTGAAATAACACATAATGAACCTATTCCGGGCTCCGAAACCATAATACGGGCCCGGTAGCACAAGTTTAACATCGAGGTTCATTTTCATAAGCCTTTATTATTTTTAGAAAACAATTTCCTTTAAAAATTCATTTCTCGGACTTGGGTCCTCGGAATTCGATTCCGGGCATACGCCCAAGTCCTATATTTTCTTACGGACCTTCTAGGACCACCAAATCACGGGTCCGGGTTCGTTTACCAAAAATGTTGACCAAAGTCAACTTTATTCAATTAATTATCATAAACTCAACTCTTTACCAAGTTTCCACATAAAAGCTTCCCCGCTACGCGCCACGAGCTGCGCACGCACATCGAGGTGAGATTAACAGAGGCTTTTGAGGCGTCAAAACACAGTCATAATTAAATTTACATAAGATGACCTTTTGGGTCATCACAATCTCCCCATCTAAAATAAACGTTCGTCCTAGAACGGACGTAGAATTGTACCTGAAGTGCTTAATAGCTGACGATACCTGCTCCGCATGTCCTCCTCGGACTCCCAAGTCGCCTCATCGACTTGTTGGCCCTTCCACTGGACCTTTATGGTAGAAATGCTCTTAGACCTCAACTGGCGGTCCTGCCTATCAATAATAGCAACTGGCTCCTCCTCGAAGCCCAACTTCTCATCTAACTGAATAGTGCTTAAATCAAACATGTGAGAGAAATCAGCATGATATCTCCGGAGCATGGATACATGAAAAATCAGATGAACTCCTAATAAGGCGGGAGGTAAAGCAAGCTCATAAGCAACCTCCCTGACTCGCCTCAACACCTCAAAAGGGCCTATAAACCTGGGGCTCATCTTGCCCTTCTTCCCGAATCTCATGACGCCCTTCATCGGCAAAACCTTCAACATAACCTTATCTCCCTCCATAAATGATACATCACGCACCCACTGATCTGCGTCACTCTTCTGTCTAGACTGAGCTGTGCGGAGTCTCTCCTGAATAATCTACACCCTATCCAAAACATCTCTCACCAGATCTGTGCCATATAACTTGGCCTCGCCAGGCTCAAACCACCCGATAGGAGAACGACATCGCCGACCATATAAAGCCTCGAATGGAGCCATCTCGATGCTGGACTGATAACTGTTATTGTATGCAAACTCCGCCAAAGGCAAGAACTGGTCCCACTGACCCCCAAAATCAAGCGCACATGCCCTGAGCATATCGTCCAATATCTGAACCGTACGCTCCGAATGACCATCGGTCTAAGGGTGAAATGCTAAGCTAAGATCTATCTGAGTGCCCATCTCACTGTGCAATGCTCTCCAGAAATGCGAGGTGAACTGAGGACCTCGATCTGATATAATGGACACCGGCACACCGTGCAACCGGACTATCTCTCGAATGTAAATCTGAGCCAGCCTCTCTGTAGTATAAGTTGTGGCCACCGTCATAAAATGCACTGATTTGGTCAATCTATCCACAATGACCAAAACCGCGTCAACCTTCCACAAAGTCCGGGGCAACCCATCCACGAAGTCCATAGTGATGCGCTCCCATTTCTACTCAGGAATGGGCATTTGCTGAAACAAGCCTCCTGGACTCTAGTGCTCGTACTTGACCTGCTGACAATTGAGACACCGAGCCACATACTGCACTATATCCTTCTTCATCCGCCTCCACCAGTAGTGCTGCTTCAAATCACGGTACATCTTCGTCGCACCCGGATGAACAGAATACCGAGAACTGTGGGCCTCTTCTAGAATTCTCTTTCTCAGTCCATCAATATTAGGAACCCATACACGGCCATGGAGCATCAAAACACCATCCTCGCCCAAAGTAACCTCCTTGGCCTTGCCCTGGACCACCGTATCCAGAAGCTCCGCAAGGCATGGATCATCAAACTGTCGAGCCTTAATCTCCCCCAACAATGAAGACTGATCAACTACATGAGCCAAAACTCGATGAGGCTCCGAAAGGTCCAATCTCGCAAGGCGATTGGCCAAGGACTGAATGTCCCAGGCTAAAGGTCTCTCCTCAATTGCAATGTAGGCCAAGCTACCCATACTCGCTGCCTTCCTGCTCAAAGCATCTACTACTACATTCGCGTTGCCCGGGTGATACAAAATAGTGAGATCATAGTCTTTTAACAACTCAAGCCATCTCCGCTGCCTCAAATTAAGGTCCCTCTGCTTAAACAAATGCTGCAAATTGCGGTGGTTTGTATAAACCTCACAAGACACAACATACAAGTAGTGCCTCCAAATTTTCAAAGCATGAACAATCGCTGCCAACTCCAAGTCGTGCACATGATAATTCTTTTCATAAACCTTCAGTTTGCACGAAGCATAAGCAATAACCCTACCATCCTACATCAACACATATCCCAACCCGATGCGTGAAGCGTCGCAATACACAGTATACATCCCAGAACCGGAAGGCAACATCAGAACTTGTGTTGAGGTCAAAGCTGACTTGAGCTTCTGAAAGCTCGCCTCACACTCGTCGGACCACCGAAACGGGGCATTCTTCTGAGTCAATCTGGTCAAATGGAGCTGCAATAGAAGAGAACCCTGCCACGAATCGGCGATAATAGCCTGCTAGGCCCAAGAAACCCCTGGTCTTTGTAGCTGAAGTAGGACGCGGCCAACTCTGAACTGCCTCAATCTTCTGAGGATCAACCTTGATACCTTCTCCAGATACCACGTGCCCCAAAAATGCCATGGAATCTAACCAGAACTCGCACTTAGAGAACTTAGCATACAACTTCTGTTCCCGCAAGGTTTGGAGCACAACTCTCAAATGTTGCTCATGCTCACCCAGGCTCTGCGAATAAATTAAGATGTCATCAATGAAGACGATTACGAAGGAATCCATATACCGCCTGAATACCCTATTCATCAAGTCCATGAATGCTGCTGGGGCATTAGTTAAACCAAAGGACATCACCAGGAACTCATAATGACCATATCTGGTACGAAATGCAGTCTTCGGAACATCTGAAGCCCGAATCTTCAACTGATGATAACCCGATCTCAAATCAACCTTGGAAAACACACAAGCACCCTGCAACTGGTTAAATAAATCATCGATGCGCGACATAGAATACTTATTCTTAATAGTAACCTTATTCAGCTGGCGGTAATCAATACACATCTGCATAGACCCATCCTTCTTCTTCTTCACAAATAGGACTAGAGCACCCCACGACGACACACTCGGCCTGATGAACCCCTTAGCCAACAACTCCTCAAGTTGCTCCTTTAACTCTTTCAACTTCATAGGATCCATACGATACGGGGGAATGGAAATAGGCTGAGTATCTGGAGCTAAATCAATGCAGAAATCAATATCTCGATCTGGAGGCATGCTTGGAAGACCTGAAGGAAATACGTCTGAAAACTCTGGTACCACCGACACTGAATCAATGGTCGAAGACTCGGAGGTGGTGTCCTGCACATAAGCAAGGTAAGCCAAACAACCCTTCTCGACCATATGTCGAGCCTTCATGAAGGAAATGACTCTGCTGGATGCACTAACTAAAGAACCTTTCCACTCTAGCCTAGGCGACTCATGCATGGTTAAAGTGACTGTCTTGGCATGGCAATCTAACACATCATGATAAGGAGATAGCCAATCCATGCCTAGGATAACCTCAAAATCAATCATATCTAGAAATAAAAGATCTGCTCTGGTATTGAAATCGCAGAAAGTGATCACACAAGACCGATAGACCCGGTCTACCACCACAAAATCGCGCACAGGAGTGGACACATATATAGAAGAACCCAAGGACTCACGAGGGACATCCAGAAAATGAGACAATAGTACTGAAACATATGAATACGTGGATCTTGGATCAAATAGTATTGAAGCCTCTCTACCACATACTGAGATAATACCTGTGATTCCGGCGTCTGAGGCCACTGCATCTGATCTGGCTGTAATGGCATAAAATCTGGCTGAGGCTCCGAAAGACTGAACTCCCCCAGAGTGAACAGGAACTAACTGACCTCCTCCTGACTGGCCTCCCCCTTTAGAACGACCCCTGTCGACCTGTCCTCCACCTCGAGGTAGCCGGACTGCTGGTGCTGAACTCCTAGGCTGATAACTTTTCTGCACTGCCTTGCCCCGATACCTGGGACAATACCTCCACGTATGACCCGGCTCCCCACACTCGAAACAACCTCCTAGCACTACAGCCCGCTGCCCTAAAGAGGAAGAACCCTGAGTAGCCGGAGGGCGGTGTGAACCCTCTGGTAAGGCACTGAAATAGGAACTAGAGGATCTCTGATGTCTCGAATAACCGCTGGGTGCACTCTTGATGGATGGATGGCATAGGAACGCTCTGGCATGGTGCCTCACTGAGGCCTCACTGAACCACCTCGAGGGGGTAGTGGGGGTGCAGAATATGAATGTCTGCTGGGCTGACCTCCCCCGAACTGACCCTTGCTCCTAGAAAAAGCATCCCTGAACTCTTCTGAGAACCTGGCCCTCTTGTCCCGCTGACCCTGTTCCTTGCTCCTCAATCCGTCGAGTTATCTCAACTACAAGCTGGTAAGGAGTACCCATCTCCACCTCTCGGGCCAAAGTGGCTCTAATACATGACTGTAACCCGGCCACAAACTGCCGCACTCTCTCGGCATTGGTAGGCAATATCATAAGTGCATGGCGTGACAACTCTGAAAATCTGGCCTCATAATCCGTCACTGTCATCTGCCCCTGCTCTAGCTGCTTAAGCTGACACCGTAACTCTTCCCTCTCAGAGGATGGAATATATCTATCTCTACTACAAGCTGGTAGGGGTTACCCATCTCCACCTCTTGGGCCATAGAGGCCTAATACCTGGATGCAAGCCTGCCACAAACCGCCGCACCCTCTCGGCATTAGTAGGCAATATCATAAGGGCATGGCGTGATAACTCGTAAAACCTAGCCTCATAATCAGTCACGGACATCTGCCCCTGCTCTAGTCACTCAAACTGACCCCGTAGCTCCTCCCTCTACGAAGGTGGAATGTATCTGTCTAGAAATAGCTGAGTGAACTGATCCCAAGTGACAAGAGGAGAATCTGCTGGTCTGCTGAGAACATATGACTGCCACCACCTGCGATCTCTACCCTCCAACTGAAATGTGGTGAAATCCACTCCATGGGACTCCAAAAGCCTCATGTCGTGCAGTCTGTCCCTGCACCTATCAATGAAATCCTGAGCATCCTCACCCCGCATCCCCGAAGACTGGAGGGCGAAGTCAGGTCCATCTATCCAACATCTTTTGCTGGTCAACCTCTGCAACTGGCCTGGGCTCTGGGGCTGCTACTATGGGCTGAAACCCACCCACGGGCGGTGTGCCCGGGGTATGACGTGCTGCTGCTGCCTGACCTGTGGCCTGAGCGGTAGGGGTCTAGACTCCCCCTCCCGCCTAAGAAGTAGCAGGGTCGACTGGAAATAAACCAGCCTGGGACATAGTGTCCATGAATCTCAGCATATGGCCCATAACCTCCTGGAAGCCTGGCCCCGTCATGGAATCCACTGGAGTAGGTGCTACTAGAGGCACCTCATCCTGCTCCTCCACAATAGGGTCCTCTGGTGGTGACACTGGTATAGCTCTGGGACACCCTCGTCCCCTACCTCGAGAAGGTGCTCTACCCCTGCCTCTACCACGACCTCGGGTGGCGGGGGCAACGGCATCTCCCGGACCAGAAACATTGGATGCATGCGTCCTCACCATCTGTGAGAGAATAGAAGAATAAGTTTGAGTACATCATAGATTGCACGACAAGATGTGAATAAAGGGAAGTTTCCTAACACCCCATAGCCTCCTTAAGATAAGTACATACGTCTCCGTACCGATCCGCAAGAATCTACTGGGCGTACCCATGACTCGTGAGACTTACGTGAACCTAGGGCTCTGATAGCACATTGTAACGACCCAGAATCCTAATCTAGGTCGTGATCGCGCCCAACGACGGGGTTAGGCAAGCCAATATGAATTACACTAAGTGTTACCCTTCCCATTTGATTAAAACAAGTCCATTTTTACAAATTTAAAATGATTAAACATGATGGTAGCTTGAAATGAAAATAAAATCATAACAATACATGGCCAAAATAAAACATATGTACGCCTATACAACCCCAATCCAAAAATATACATTACGTGTGCCAGGAACTAGTGTCACGAGTGTCTTGGGCATACTAACGGAATATACAAAGAATAATAATATATACAAATCCACACTCTTAATGAAATAGATGGGGATAATAACAAAAATAAATGAAACTCCATGGTGCTGCTGGGGATCGCCAGAGGAAGAAACTCACCGTGAAGTCAAGTCCACTAGCTCAAGATCTATCTCCGGTACAATAAGCAGAAACACCGACCTCAGTACATGTACAGTTAAGTACAGAAGTGCAGCATGAGTACATATTAAAATAAATATGTACCCAGTAAGTATCCCGCTTAATCTCAAAGAAGTAGTGACGAGAGGTCGACTCGATACTCACTAAGGTCCAACAGTAATAACATATGACAGAATATAATGAAATACAGTAGGCATGTCAGGAAATAAGCAACATGTAAATATCAAGAGCAGAAATTCAAACAACTACTAAATTAAGCAATAGTGCGCTTTCAAGGGTAGGATCACCGAAACGAACCAATAATCACCAAGTCTTAGATCCGCCGTGCCGTACGGCCCGCTCCCATAAGGTACCTTCTAAACCCGTCGTGGCGTACGGCTCGATCCCATATACGTATACAAGTACCTCACACTCCGCCGTGGCGTACGGCCCAATCCCATATAGGTATACAAGTACCTCTCACTCTGCCGTGGCGTACGACCCGATCCCATATAGGTATACAAGTACCTCTTACTCCGCCGTGGCGTACGGCCCGATCCCATATAGGTAGAATCACTCTCAAACCTACCGTGGCATACGGCCCGATCCCAATATAGGTATAATCACTGTCAAACTCGCCGTGGCGTACGACCAGATCCCAATATAGGCATAAAACTTACATTCCATAACAAATTCCTTTCAACTCAACAATTTCCATAAAGCCTCAGAGGAACAATACTATACAAAACATGATCTCATAGTACATATGGCGTCACAATGAATCGTATAAAGCATTACAAGGAAGCATATATGGCATTACGAGGAAGCATATAAGACATGATGTGTGGGCCTAGCTACCTGGACGTAACAATGATAGCCCCTATGTCCTAACTAATAATACGGACTCGCTCGAGCCTTCGGAACACCCAAAACAACGCTAAATCTAAAAACCACCCCTCAAAATCCCTAGGATCAAACTTAAGGATTCCTAAGTTCTTGATTTCTATGACAACGAGCTGGACCGACCTATTCTACTCGGAATGACCCCAAATTTTGCAGGCAAGTCATGAATGACATGAAAGAACTATTCCCAGTCTCGGAATTCATTCGAACATCAGTAACATAAAATCACGTTCAAAACCAAATTTCAAATTCTGTGAAAATCCTCAAAACTTTATTAACTCTAAATTTCCCATTTTGATCCGAAACCCGTCAAATCAAGTCTGTTCCTTACCAAATTTCACAGATAACTTAAATAACACATAATGAACCTATTTCGGGATCCCGAACTATAATACGGGCCCAGGAGCACAGTTTTCACATCGAGGTTCGTTTTCATAAGCCTTTATTATTTTCAGAAAATAATGTCCTTTAAAAATTCATTTCTCAGACTTGGGTCCTTGGAATTCGATTCTGGACATACACACAAGTCGCATATTTTCCTACGGACCTTTCGAGACCGCCAGATCACAGGTGCGGGTCCGTTTACCAAAGATGATGACCAAAGTCAACTTTATTCAATTAATTATCATAAACTCAACTCTTTACCAAATTTTCAAGTAAAGGCTTCCCGGCTATGCGCCCGGGCTGTGCACACACATCAAGGTGAGATTAACAAAGGCTTACGGCGCCTCAGAACACAGGCATAATTAAATTTACATAAGATGACCTTTTGGGTCATCACAAGTTGGAAGAATCAACTAAGATTGGATTTTTGAGTTACCGACCTCCAAATCAGGATTTGAATATTCCAGCATGTTCGTATGATGATTTCGGACTTGGGCGTATGTTCGGATCGGGAGTCGGATATCCCGAGAGTGTTTCGGCGCATATTATGGAAGATAGCATTTAGAAGAATTTCATAAATTTTGGTTGGAAGGCATTTCAGTGTTATAGATGTCCGTTTGGGATTCCGAGCCTAGGAATAGCTCTACATGGTGATTCTGGAGTTGGGAGCACGATCGAAAGTGAATTTGGATGTCCGTAGGTCATTTTGAAGTCATTTGGCTAAAGATAGGAATTTAAAAGTTTTTGAGAAATTTGACCGGAATTGGAAATTTTGATATCGGGGTCGGAATGCAATTTCGGAAATTGGAGCAGGTCTGTAATGTCGAATATGACTTGTGTGCAAAATTTGGGGTCAATCTGACGTGATTTGATAGGTTTCGGAATCGAATATAGAAGTTTGAAATTTCAAAGTTCATAAAGTTCTGATTGGAGTGTGATTCATGGTTTCGGCATTTTTATGTGATTTGAGGCCTCGAGCAAGTCCGTGGGATGTTACTGGACTGAGTCATATGATTGGACGGGGTCCCGGGGGCCTCGGGTATGTTTCGTGGTGGTTTTGGATCATTTCAGGTTGTTTTAAGATGGCTGATGCTGGTGTCTGGTGTTGGACTTCCCATTTGTGAGTATCCCTTCGTGTTCGCGAAGAAGAATTTGGCATCAGGGACTTTGCTCTTTGCGTTCGCAAATAGTGCCTCGCGTTCGCGAAGAAGAATAATATCATTTGCGCAGGTCTGACTTCGGAGGCTCATATCTCACAATCTTTAAGGAACTTTGAGATGATGTAAAATAAAAGTTGTAGCCCTTTGTGTCTAGTTTCTTGAAAAGTAAACCATTTAGTATTTGGATTTATTTACAAAGAAATATAACTGTTACACTACAGGGTGTCCGAGAAGATGAAGAAGAAATTTGAGTTGCACAGGGATGACTTTGGAAGCTTATATCTCGAAATCTATAAGGCATTGGGAGATGACCTAAATATGAAAGTTGTATATCTTGGAGTCTTGTTTTCAGAACATTATACCATTTGTCATTTGGAGGTTTGTGCAAAACGTTATGACCATTCTACTAGAGGTTGTATGAGAAGCATTTGGAATTTTCCTTTCGAGATTTTTATTCTTCGCGAATGCGAGGGTAGGCCTGCGAACGCAAAGAAGGCTCGCCTGGCATTGTTTAAGTTTGCAAAAAATGGATTAGGCTCATATCATCTCATTTCCTCCATGGGAGACGACCTATGTCAAGGTAAGTGATTCCCACCTATTTCAAGTTAAATATTTGGATTATATATATATATATATATATATATATATATATATTAACATGGAAATTCATGGAAAATTAGTTAAAACTTGGGATCTTGGTAGAAAACCTAGAATTGGTAGTTTTGAATTTTTACAATGCATTCGAGCATGAAAATTAGAGTAAATTATATATTTGAGTTAGTAAGGCCATGGGTAGAGTTTATCTTCGAGAAATTTCGGAATCCAGGCACGTGGGCTCGAGGGCAATTTGGTCAATTCTTCGAGCGGAGTTGGGAATTTATATAATTTGAATTGTTAACAAGTATTAGAGTATATATTCATTAGTTTGTCGTTATTTGGCTAGTTTCGGAGCGTTGTGCAACAACTTGAGTCATCGGAAGGGCTTCGAAGCTGGTTATGAAATTTCGGAGCGAGGTAAGTCTCCTCTAACTCTGTGAGGGGGAAATTGTCCCCATAGGTGAAATAATTATTTATGTGCTACTATTTGCGGGGCTACATGTAATGATGCAAGCGGTCATTTTATAAAATTAGACTCCGTTTCATTCTTAATAGCCATAAAAAGACTAAAATTAAATACCTTGATTTGCGTGCGCAGTTCGGGCATGAAACCGAAAAGCTTTTATGTGAAAATATGAAAAATAGTGATTTTTAGAATTTAAATTTGATACAAGTTGACTTTGGTCAACATTTTGAGTAAAAGGACCCGGATATGTGTTCTGATGATCCTGGGAGGTCCGTAGTAAAATATGGGACTCAGGCATGTGCCTGGAAATGAATTCCGAGGTCCCAAGACATAGAAATCAATTTTTGAAAGAAATTGTTTTGTTGAAATACTTATGAATTAAAGAAAAGAAATAATGCTATCGGGTCCGTATTTTGGTTCCGAAGCCCGGTACAACTTATTTATGATATTTAAAGATTAACTGTGAAATTATGTGAAAAACGGAGTTCGTTTGACGTTATTCGGACATCCGGTTGAGAAGTGATGAACTTTAAGAGTTCTTGTTGAAAACGATGAGTTTTAAGGTTTAATGCACAGATTTACATGTTATTTTCATGATTTTATCACACGCGCAAGTTCGTATGATGTTTTTAGACTTGTGTGCATGATTTGTTTTGAGCCCCGAGGGCTCGGATGAGTTTCGGGTTGGCCACGGGATGTTTTTCACTTAAAAATAACTGCTGATTTTTCATTTCTGGTGTCCAGGTATTTTGTTCTATGCGACCGCATAGGAGAGGTTGCGATCGCATAGAGTACAATTTGAGGCCCTGTTTGGTGTACTGTGCGAACGCAACACTTAGTGTGCGATCGTGGAGCATAGTCTGGGCAAAGTTGTGCGAACGCACTGCATACTGTGCGAACGCGGTTCATTAAATCAGGCCTGGGGGAGGGGAGGTCAA
>ML248101.1:0-33279 GCA_005239495.1 Nicotiana undulata
ACTAGCCCTGATCCTGTTCCACTACAACAAGACAACTTGGAACAACCCAGAAGTGAACAACTGTTTCTCAAACCACACAGATATCAGAGGTCTCAACCTCTTGAGAACATCATAACAGACCTGAGATCTGGAATCAAAACTAGATCCTCCTTGAAAAATCTGTGTGCGTTTGATGCATTTCTATCCATGATTGAACCAAAGAACATTGCTGAAGCCCTGAAGGATGCTGACTGGGTAACTGCTATGCAAGAGGAGGTGAATCAATTTGAAAGAAGTCAAGTATGGCACTTGGTACCCAGACCACTGGACAAATCAATAATTGGCACCAAGTGGGTCTTCAGGAATAAACTCGATGAGGATGGAACTGTTACTAGAAACAAGGCAAGACTGGTTGTTCAAGGATACAACCAAGAAGAGGGAATTGATTATGATGAGACCTTTGCTCCTGTGGCAAGATTGGAGGCAATCAGACTTCTTATAGCATTTGTTGCACACATGGAATTCACTTTGCATCAGATGGATGTAAATAGTGCTTTTCTCAATGGCTATTTGAAGGAAGAGATATTTGTAAAACAGCCTCCTGGTTTTGAAAGCAAAGAATCACCTGATCATGTATATAAACTTGACAAGGCTCTCTATGGTCTCAATCAAACACCTAGAGCTTGGTACGAGAGATTGTCTAAATTCCTGCTGGAATATGGGTACAAACGAGGCAAAATAGACAGTACTTTGTTATTAAAGGAAAAGGGAAAAGATCTTCTGATTGTACAAATTTATGTTGATGATATCATATTTGGGGCAACAACTGAGAAGCTCGGCAAGGAATTTGCTATATTAATGGGGAGTGAGTTTGAAATGAGTATGATGGGTGAGCTAACCTTTTTCTTAGCTATGCAAATCAAACAAACTTCACATGGAACAATGATTCATCAGCAAAATTATGTGAGAGAACTCCTCAAGAAGTTCAAAATGGAAGATTCAAAGGAGATAGATACCCCAATAGCCACAACCACAAAATTAGATGTGGATGAACCTGGTTCATCTGTTGATCAGAAGACGTACAGAGGGATGATTGGATCTCTACTATATCTTACTGCAAGTAGACCTGATATTGTGTTCAGTGTGGGACTATGTGCTAGGTTTCAAGCCAATCCAAAGGAGTCCCATCTCACTGCAGTGAAGAGAATTTTGAGATATTTGAAGGGCACTACTGATTTCTGCCTTTGGTATCCTAAATGTAGTAATTTTGACCTTGTAGGATATGCTGATGCTGATTATGCAGGTTTCCTGGTTGACAGGAAAAGTACTTCAGGCATGGTTCACTTTTTGGGCTCCTGCCTTGTATATTGGGCTACCAAGAAACAAAATTCAGTAGCCTTGTCTGCTGCTGAGGCTGAATATGTGGCTGCAGCCTCTTGCTCTGCTCAATTGTTGTGGATTAAGGAACAACTCCTGGACTTTGGTATAGATGTGAGATGCATCCCTATTTACTGTGATAACACGAGTGCAATTAGTATGACTAAGAACCCGGTTCATCACAAGAGAACTAAGCACATAGATGTTAGGCACCATTTCCTGAGGGATAATTATGAAAAGGGGATGATCTCAATCGAATTCTGTGCCACCGATCATCAAATTGCTGATATATTTACCAAAGCATTGAGTAGGGAGCATTATGATAGAAACAAGCTTGAATTAGGGATGATTAAGATCACCTAAATGAAAGAAAAAGAGGAAGTGTTCTGGCTAGAAATTTTAATTAGGTACTTAATCAGATTAATCATTGCTCAGCTCTATGTCTTTGTTGTCATACTCTTCTCCCATGTATTAATATGATTCCCTAGTTGCTAATGATGTTTCTCTATTTGTGAATTGAGGCAAAATAAAGATTTTTAACAGGATGAACCTGGTTCATCCATGCTGGTTTACATGACTGACAAGGTACGTTTTCATCTCCATACATGTATTAATTCAAGTACAGTCATACATGAGTATGACTCTATCCTTTTATGGTTCATTTCAAATTCTCGTACTTACCCAAATAATGAACCAGTTTCAAGAAGTTCCGTCTCATTAAATTAGCCTAGTTTTAGGGGGAAAGAAACAATCTAATCAGTGTCAAATCACTGACAATGCTTAATCGATTAGTATCCTACTTGTATTAATACTCGTCCGTTATAATCACCCCAGCCACAAGTTATAAATAGGCCATCATTACCCATAGTGAATAAAGCTATAGACGAACCCTGTTCAAGTCATTCAACACTCAAATCTCCACTGTCTTTTGCTCTTTCTTCTTTTTCTATCAAAAATTAAAAAATGTCGTCTGCTTCATCTAATTCTAAAAATCGTGACTACGATGAAGGAGTATATGAGTCTGATTCTCCACCGGTATACAGTTCTGAATCCTTTAAGACACCTGAAACCCCTGAATACCATGACCTACACCAAACCCTATCTCAGCCTCAAAACCCCGTCGTGTCAAGATCTTGCACAAAAATCTGTGGCTTCAGGGTCACGAGCAAAGTTCTTGGAAGATTTATTACAGGCTGAAGAAGAATCCAAACCTGATTCATCCAGTGAATCATTTAAATCAGCACATGAGGATGATGCACGTGGTTCGTCAAGTGCTGAGAAAGGTAATACTGAAGTTCCCTTTGTGTTAAATTCTGAAAATAGATTTGTGTTGGTTGGGTCAATGGTGGATGTGGAAGTGACAAGAAGGCCAAGAAAAACTGGAGAAATTCATGAGAATGAGGGAGATGCAGGTGTGAGGGGATCTGGGAAGGATGGTTCCATACTTAGTATTTATGGCCCCATTCCTGAGAATCTTGAAGATGATGTCGTGTTGATAGGGGGAACTAATGAAGTAGAGGAAACTGCTGCTGGATTAGAACAACTTATGAAGGAGATAGATGATCGTATTTCTTCTGGGGAAGAAACCTTGCCTGAGAGACTTAAGAAACTGGGGGACTCATACAACCCTAAGAAGAGAAGGACTCCCAAGTCCATCAAATCTAAGGCCTCAAAGAAAAGGAATACTGATGAGTCTGTTGGTGTACCTGTTCCAAGGGTACGAGCTACGAGAAACACTGTTCGTGAAGAAGAGGAGAAGCTTGAAAAAGCTCTGCAAGAGAGCAAAAGAAAGAGAGATGAGAAAGGGAAAGCGAAAGTGGGGGAGCCTATTGAGGCTATTGATGTTGATGAGATGTTGGACCTGGTCCAACAAGATGAAGAGGTTACTCCAGTGGTGGTCAAGAAACCCAAGGAAAAATTGACTAAGACTTCCTCAAAGAAGTCATCACCTATGTTTGCTACCACCATGGGTACATCTACGAGGACACGGTCTAAGGTAAAGTCGAAGAAGAAAGTTTAGATTGTTGAGAAAGATAATGATCCTGATTGGAGTGGAGATGATGAGAAGGAGGTTGGAGAAGTGTCAATTGATAGAGTTTCCATGTTTGGCAAGCGACATATTTTGAAGGGAAAGTTACTGAAAGATTTGGAGGAGCCGGGTATGAGGTGCTTAGTGGATTTTCTAGCAGCTCAAGGCTGGAAGGACATGGTCCTTCGCTTGGAGGGTAGGCTGGTCAGAAATGAGATAGTGGAATTCATGGGGAATGCAACTGTGATTGGAGGAAGAGTTACATCATTGGTCAGGGGAGTTGAAGTCTCCTTTGACGCACAAGAACTGGGAGTCATTCTAGACATTCCATCTGAGGGATATGACGATTATACAAGGCAGAGATGGCCTTGCTTGGATGGAATGGCCTCAGCATTACCATCACCAGATTATTTTGTTACAATGAAGAAGAGCCTGAGCCCAGGGCAGTGTACAAAAGCGAGATGAAGCTTGAACACAAGCTGTTCTTTGAGTTTGTTATCAAATTTCTGCTGCCAAGACAAGAACGCAGGCACATTGCCAACTATATGGATCTAACGCTAATGGAGTGCCTATACAGAGGCAAGCAGATCAATTGGCCATCTTTGATCATCCAGCTTTTGGAGAGGGTGGTAAATGGCACCAAGGCCTATGCGATCCCTTATGGACTTATACTTACTGCAGTTCTGGGTCATTTTGGAGTTTCCACAAAGAAGGATGAAATGGCTACTGCTAAGGATTTCTTTGGGAAGGACACTTTGCTATCATGTGATTACACTGTCAGTGCCCCGGCAGATGAACCTGGTTCATCTCGGAAGCAACCGGTCAACAACAAGGTCCGTACTCTGGTGCAAGAAAGCGAGCAAAAGGATATGGAGATCCTTCGCTTGAAGACTCGCTTAGTTGAGGTGGAAGGTGAGCGTGATGCTCTCAAAGCTGAATTAGCCAAGGAGAAGGAGAAAAATGAGGGTGTCTTGCACCAAATGTTGTCTCTTCTCCAAACCAAGAATCCTGCCTCTTCTGCACCACCCCAAACTTAGGAATTTCTAGAACTACCCCCTCATATCCTATTCAATTGCCCAGTTCGGGACTGTGTCAAGTGTGTTTGTTTCAGTTTTTAATTATGTCGTACTCATGTTTTGGTTGTTTTGATTTAATCTGTTTTGGTGTTTATCAACCATGTTAATTAAATGAAAGCTTGGTGTTTTGACAAATGTCTCTATTTATGAGTTAGCTTACATTATTGATTTCTTGTGTTGATTAATCATGTTTGCACTTGCAGTTGCCTAAATTGGCCATGAGTAAGAATTAATTACTGGTAAGTATCATTTTGCAACTTTTTGATGATGCCAAAAGGGGGAAGATGTGCTACAGTTATTGTTTAAATTTTTAAGAAGTGATATTTATAACCTAATGAACCTGGTTCTTGATGATTAATGCTCACAAAAATACAAAGTGTTGGATGTGTATACAGGATAAATGCACAAAGTTTGTCATCATAAAAAAAGGGGAATTTGTTGGCCCATTTCACTGAATGGGTTTTGAAGATTGACAAAAGGCGTCCAGTTGAACCAGGTGCATCATAGCATACACTTCTGAATGAAACAGTTGGATCACATATCGTACAAGTCTAGGAGCTATCAGTGATTGCTAAGTATCACAGAACTAAGAGAATGTCTCCTAGTACGAAAAGGTTGCAAATTGATAAGAGAAGATAGAAGTTTCTTTCAGCTAGGACAAAAATAGAGGAAGAAATTTGAGTTACAATCAAACTCGTTTACCAAGGTAGAGTTGGATCAGAATTGAATCATGGACTCAACAAATGGACTCTATAAATAATCAATGTATTACTGCTGAAAAAAGAGACGCACAAGTGCTAAAGTGAATCAAGTTCTGAAGCAAAAGTCCCAGAGGTTTTGCAAGCAGAATTGTTGTGCGATACAAAGGCTACAATTCAACTAGAAGGAACAGTTTCATTATTTGTATATTGAGTCTAGTTGATTGTAGTAGGAGTTTAAATATTGTATCTTATCAGCTTTCATAGAAGCAATTGTAATAGGTACAAACTGATCAAGTTAGAGTTAGCTTGAATTTTGTAGAAATTAGCTAGAGGCTAGTTGATACAAAGAGGATTAGAGTTAGTCCTAGGATTACAAAAGAGTTTATTTTGTATGTCCGTTTTGGCTCAGAGTTTAGTGAAGAGTTTTGAGCAAATCCTACTGAGGAGTAGGTCGTGGTTTTTTCACCTTTTGAGCCAGATGTTTTCCACGTAAAAATCTCTGTGTTTTTACTTTACTGCTTTCATTATTCCGCAAACAGCAGTAGTTGGAAAACCAAGAAGAACCAGGTTCTTCTTATTAGACAGCACTCGAAAATTGGTTACTGCACAATTAACTTATAATATTGTGTAGTATTGAAGTCTAAAACATCACTTTCTCAATCATGTTGTTTGATTCATAAAGAATAACATGAATATTTTCTTTAACACACGTAGTTCTTTTATTAAATAATTTGTAAGATTTACTATGTGGTGAGTAACCGAGGAAAACTCCCTCATCACTTTTGTCATCAAACTTACCTAGAGCTTTATACCATTGTTGTGCCCAAAATATTTACAACCAAAAGCTCTTAGGTGAGTGATGTTGGGATTTATTCCTCGAAGTAACACATAGGGAGTCTTCTCAATAATAGGTCTGACCATGTACTTGTTTAACGAGTAGCAAGCAATATTGACTACCTCATCCCTAAAGCTCTTAGGCAGTCCACTAGCAATTAGCATAGAATCACCTGAACTTTTAAAATTCACTTAAACTATTATCTCTGTTGTCGCAGATCAGTCCTGCCCATATCTTCTAGAGATATATTCTTTATTTCCACAACACTATTTTGTTGTGGATTCTGGATGCAAAGAAGTTATGATAAATGTGATGAGTGCTACAGAATTCCAAAAATTTAGCATTTTCAAATTCAGTCACATGGTATGTTCTTATGCTTGATACAACACTCCTTAGTTTCTGTTGAATCATTCTGACAAACACATAAAAATACATCAAAAGATTCATACTTAGACGCTAGAAACAAGGTCAATTTGTACCTAGAGAAGTCATCAACAATCACAAACACATACTTCTTTCCTCTCCCGCTCTTAACTCTCATTGGTTGACATAGGTCCATGTGATGAAGTTCCAGGGGTTTGGAAGTACTGAAAACTTTCTTAGATTTAAAGGATGACTTTATGGGTTTATCCGTGACACAAGCATCATAGACTTTGTCGAATGTGAACTCAATTTTTGATAGCCCAAGGACCGGGTCCTTTGCTTCCAGTTTGTTGAGTTGAGACAGACTGGCATGTTCCAGTTTTTATGTCACAATAGTGGATCATCTTTCACTACACTTAAACATGCATTGTCACTTTGAGGAAGAGGCATAATGGATATCTTGCGGACATTGTTATGTTTCTTTACCTCATTGCCTTTACCACACATTTGAGAAATACTAAGAAGATTGTGTTTAAGTACCACTACACAGTACACATCTTCTATAACATGAGAGAGTGACTTACCAACCTTACAAGTACCTGGTAATTGTCCTTTCTTCCCATTTTCAAATGCACACTCCCTCATTGGAAGGCTGTTAGTGAGAGAGATTTTTTCTTTTCTCTTGTCATATGTCTTTATCATCCACTGTCTAGATACCAGACTTAATTGTTTCCTCTCGCTTTAACCTGCAACTAAAATCAAAAGTTAGTCCTGATAATCAGGCAAGCTTAGGTCCCTTTTTGTTGAAAAAGGTTGAATCAAATCTCGTCTTGCCTAGAAGGGGTGAGTGTTAACTATCCTTTTCTTATTGACCTTAATCTAATTAGTTTGAATAGGGGGATTGGTTTTCGATTTTTCTTCCTTCTCCACATATTTAATTAACCCAAAGGTATTTTTGAATTGAGAAAGAGTTAAGACAGGGCAAGTATCTCTGAAATTCCTACCTTCCCACAACGAGTGCACATCTTGTTATCAGAAATTCTTACATACATGGGATCAAACCTAGGTGTAGGTTTCTTATAACTTATTCTTGATTTATTAGTACTGCAATTTTTATTTAGCCAATTCAGTGCATCAGAAGATTTATGCCAATTTCTTAGCCTAGATAGTTCATACTTTGTTTTTTCAGGGTTCTCTTGCAGTAGTTTATTCTTGTAGTCAACATCAAACAAACTATTTTTGAGCTCTTTCAGTTTCTTTTGAAGATTTTTGCAGATCACTCGTTATTCTCTTGCCATTTGCAGTAGACTATTGCCCACTATTAGAAGTGAGCTCAAGAACTTGTCCTTAAGATGTTTGACCTGTCCTTCAAGATCAAATTTTCTAGATTAAAATTTTTTAAGATCAAGCTTAACACATGAAAGGTTGCTTACTAACTGTTCATTTCCAGCGCGTAACATATCCATCTCACTCATCATGGTAATAATTATGGCCATTGATCACGCCCAACTATGCCTTATAAAAAGGACTAAGTGGTCGTTGCAAATATAATCCGGGTATATAGACCAGAGTAGAATCCTACAAGGAATTAACCTATCAATTACTTTTGTTAGACTCACTGAATTCTCCGTAATCAACTTCCCAAATATTTTGAACAATTGGTGATATTTCTACTAACTATAACTAAATAAAATTAATTAAACTAATAGCTAACTATGACTGAGTTGTAAACAAATAAGAGAAGGATCTAAGGTTGTGATTTCCCCTATTGATGGAATCCTTTCCTGTTATGTTTCATATAGATTTGCCTAATCGTCTCAATCGATCATGAGCACTCTTACTACTGTAAATCTCTCCCGAGTACTTACGACAATTTACTAGACGCATTCTCCTGAGTTACGCTAGCTGGCTTTTATTACAACTCACTTATCTCGCACCTAAGGTTTCGTTATCCCTAATCCCACTTTAAATCCTCGATTATTGATCCCTCATATACTTTGGGAGTGATGTTTTTCAACAATTACCTAAATATGCACTCTCTATCGAGTAATACATACTAAATAGGCACAACTAATTGAGGTCCCTTCAATCAACCACAACAAGAACGTAGTTGAACAAATAGAGGTTAAACTGGGAAAACTATACTAACACAACAAGAAGTTCATCCTTCAACAGGTTCCATCAAAACCTTAGAATAAATAATTTAGCTACTCATAACTGTGCTCATAATAACAACAGCAAAATTCTTCATGAATGGTAAAACAAAAAGAAGAAAGGTAGAACTCGATGCCGAATTATCCTCATTGACTCATGCCTCTTCTTGCCATGAACAAAACCTTAAAGACCTTGATATCCCTCTTCTTGGAAGAGCTGGACCTTTTAAAGGTTAAGTGGAATTGCCCCCAAACTTCCAAGTTTACCCCTAAACTTACCGCGTTCTTGGACGGACTAGCACGACCACGCTAGTGGTCGCGCTAATTGCATAATACAATGTCCGGCGTTCCTGAACTTGTGCGGCCTCGCTCGTGACTGCGCTAGGGCCCTGCTAATAAACTTATGCACTGTCCCATTTCTCCTACTCTAGTGTGGCCGCGCTAAGGCCGCGCTTGGCCCACGCTAGAGCGGTTCAGCTATTTATATCTTTTTCTCTTCCTTCTTTCATACGCACTCAACTCCGAGGGGCTTTCCTTGCCTTAATTTAGCTCCAAACACTGTCCTATGTCCTCAAAAGCACAACTTGATCCTGCAAAACATAAAATTCACAATTAGAACCATTTTATCGTCATTTAACATTTCTAGAAAGGAGAAGCATAATAAAGTTGGGATATAAATAGTCGCTAAACTACATGAATCTAGCTTATTATCAACACCCCACACTTAAATCATTTCTAGTCCTCGAGAAATCCACCATACTATACAAAGGTTCCTTCACTAAGTACTTCCCTAACGTATCACACCAAGAGCATATCACAAGGGTTGCGTCTAGTAGTGTAACATCTATGCCTCAAGAGATGACTCTCACGTGCCGTGCAATATTCATACCTACTCTACTTACTCTATACAGAGGACAAGACTTACCTTTCCTTAATGAATCAAGTGCCCTCACATCACACACGAGAGTAGTTCCACAAGTAATAACATTAAGAACAATTAGGAACTCATATTGACCAAATTCACTACCTGTCAGAAAGAATATTCATATGCCCCAAAGATGCACCATAGGCTTGCCCGTAGTGTACTACTCTACTAATCGAGCTCATTTAGTCTAAGATCAATTAGGACTTTATTTGGTTGTAATGTAGGCTAAGGGACGGGTAGTATATATCTGGATATAGTGACTAACCTCCCTAAGCACTTTTAATACAATTACTTTCGCATTTAGAGCCATACATATGTCAGACTAGACATTCCACCGCACTTCTATTTATAATACCCCAAACTCCTTTAGGTGTAATTGTATCAAGGCTCCACTTATCAAGGATCACATTTTTTTTCCAGTGGCGTTTATTCTTTCATTTTTTCAAAACACTGCACCTTTTTCCTTATTTCATTGGTTCCATTTATGTGGGTATACTTTATATATCTGTCTTAACAAAGAAATTCCTATATCGGTTCTAAGACTGAATACAACTACTATTTTGCTTTGCAAATACACATGGCAAGTTCTAGGCATCAAATGCAGAGCATATAATACAATACAACTCACACACACATGGCAAATGACTCACTCCAGATTGGCTTATCAAAACACTCTCGTTGAGTACTCAAGTTAGTTACAAACAAAACATTTAAGGCACTTTAACAAGAATCAACAACTGAGACTAAGCGTCACACTCTAGTGTCTACTGTGTTCACGTGTAACAACGCTAAGGGATTCTCTTTCTATATGAGCTCCTATCCCATAAGTACCAACTAAAAACTACAAATAAAAAAAACTAACTACACCCGGTTCAAGAAAAACCCTTGAAAAAGAACCGCGGCCCAAAGAAAAACCAAGGGGGAGTTACTACACTTCCTAAAACAGAAAATCTTTTTGGTATTTTCTTTTTTTAGACTTACTTCCCTCGAGAAAACTGTCTAGGAGATCTGTCGTCAGGATGAGTCAAACATATTTATGTTTTTTTTGGTCGACTTAAACCCTCAAGAACCCTGTCGATTGAGATCCGTCGTAGGGACAAGTCGACTTACATAATTAAACTTCTACTTAAAACAGAAAAAAAAACAAAAGAAAACAAAACCCAAAAGAAAGCAAAAGAAAACATATAACAATTATGTTCCTACATATATACACATACAATGAAATATCCCCCACCCCACACGTAAAAAGGAAGACATGTCCTCATGGCACACAAAATAAAGAACTATGAGGTAATGGAAATTCCCTGAAGGATCAATCTTGATCAGAGATCGTCCCCGGGTCCAGATGACATGCATGACCTAGAGCTCTTAGCCAGCCTATAATTTTCTTTTCCGATTTAACTTGCTGGGTAGCCATTGCGTCAACACGCATCCCTAAGTCTGCGACCGAGGTACGCAATCTTGCCAGCTCCTGTTCTAGATTGCCCAACCTCTGACACCGACTGACCCTAGACGGGCCTGCAACATCGGCAACATGCTCATAAGCGGGAAGCTCCTCACCCACTTCTACCTGCTCTTCCTCCTCCTCCTCCTCAGTCTCATCCTGCCCGTCAGTACCACCAGCCGCCACAGGATCCTTCCCAGTAGTTACCTTTTTTGCTTGAAAGGCGGCCTCTTTCGGCACTTTGCCATCAACCGCCAAATTTTTCGGCACCCGGGCTGCACGGCATAATCTAGTGACAAGAGAGGGGAAGAAGAATCCATATCTCTTAATTGGACATCGAATAAACATCTCCTCATGCATGAGCTTGGCCACGTCAAAGTCGTGGCCCTTCATGAAACACCAGATCAAACAAGCACGAGGAGAATTCATCTCCATGGTGTCGTGGGATGGGATCAGGCGGTTGTTGATGAGGTATATCCAATACTTCGCTTCAAAGGTGAGTGCCAATGACTGGAACTTATCCCCGTATTTATACCACTTAACCTCCTTTCTAGGGGCATAGATAGTTGGAAGGAACGTCTCCCACTGAGTGAAGCGTCCACCATACGCCTCATAGAAGTTGTCATTTTCTTCCACGGGACATGGCAGCCGGTAGGCTCTCCTAATGGCTTCAACAAAGGCGTCCATAGGCCTCTTCCGCACAGTGACCATATAATTCCTGTGCTCCGAAAGGTTTGCATAAAATTCTCTCACCACCATCGCATTGGCCTCGTCCGGATCTTCAAAGAAAACATCCAACCGACGGTGGAGCAGCTCATTGTTAATCCATGGACAGTCAAGCCGGAGGGACGCTGTATCCATGCAACGTTCTGGTATTGGCACCTTTGATTCCTTATCAGCAAACCGTTCCTGAGCGTTAGCGTATACGAACTTGTTGCTATCATAGGGACGATCATCAGTTGACGCTCTTGCTCTAGATGACTCCGCTTGTCTGCTGGAGGAAGGACCGGTGGCTTGGTGTTTTCTGGGGGTGCCATTGTACCTACAATAAGGAACATCATTAGCGTAGTACAAAAGAAGTGACCCAACAGTGGTTACTCAGACTTCACCCTTACAATTGGTCAGAATTATCATTGACACTCACTGTGGCATTTTAACAAACACTTGGTGGGCATCATTAATCATGTTGTACCCCAATTTCCACCACAATTGCCCCAAATTCACCCTACTACGTCAAGAGATACAACTCCACCAATATCAACACCCACAAACACTAAGTATACACTACAAATTACATCTGAGAAAAGAGAAGAAAAACTACTACCTAACAAAGAATAAAAAAGAGAAAACATACTTGTGGTGTGAGAAGATAGTGAGAATTGAAGAAGAGTGGTAGAGGATTAGCTTGATCTTTGGGAAGATTAAGGTGGGGATTATTTGGAGATGAGGAGGGGTGTGTGAATGGTGAGGGAGGGGAGAAGTTGTTGTTCTGTTGTAAAGAGGAGAAGAGGGAATTTGGTCGTGGGAGGGTTAAGGTAGGAGTATTAGGGTGATAGGGAAAGTGGGGGTTAGGGTTGTGGGAATAAGTAATAAGAGAAAGAAAAAAAATTAAAATCAAAAATAAAAAAATAAAAAATTAAACTAACTAAAACAAACCTGCCTGGCGACCTAACAAGCGCGGTCGTAGCGCAGTTGTACCGGGACCGCGCTTGTCAAGCAGAATGAAGGTTGTTATGCGCGTCCACTAACGCGGTCATAGCGCGCCCGCGCTAGTAGCGTCAAGACGAGGCAGAATGAAAGCTAATTAGTCCAAGGCAGAACTATCTTCAATATGCGCGGGCACTAGCGCGACCACGCTACTTGGACGTCGAAATTCTTTACTTTTTCCCCCTACCTTTTCCCTCAGTGTGGTTGGATCCCTCCCTCGCCAAAGCTCACCTGCATGTGTTAGTACTTAGAACAATTCAACTACTATTCAACTACACTAAAAACACTACACGTTGGGTTGCCTCCCAACCATAGCCTTATATAAAGTCGCGACACGATGCAAATGAGCGCATTTAAGGCTCGCTCGACCTTTGAGGTTCATTCAGATGTATCACTGACACTTCCCTGGTTTCATCCATGCCCGCATACAGTTTCAATATGTGCCCGTTGACTTTAAATGAGTGGGAATCTTTTTATGAAGCAATCTCTATGACACCTGAAGGGAGCACTTCGACCACACGAAATGGCCCAGATCATCGTGACTTGAGTTTACCCAAAAATAGCCTTAATCTTCAGTTATAAAGCAACACCATATATCCGGGTTTGAAGTTTCGCTCAACAATGTTCTTATCTTGCAGCCTCTTCATTCTTTCCTTGTACAGCCTCGTGCTCTCGAAAGCAAGATATCTGAATTCATCAAGCTCATGCAGTTCCGTTACTCTATTTATGCCCGCAGCCCCAATGTCCAAATTTATCTGTTTCAATGCCCACCAAGCTCTATGTTCTAGTTCCACTGGAAAAAAATAGTAGGCTTTCTCTAACACCAACTTGTATGGTGACATATCAATTGGTGTTTTGAATGTTGTTATGTAGGCCCAGAGTGCATCATCTAGCATTTTCTCCCAATCAGTTCTTGTGGTATTCAAAGTCTTAGTCATCACACTCTTTATTTCTCTATTCGACACTTCAACCTGTAATATGGGGTTGCCACCTTGTGGCGCACATCGTACTTCGCTAGCAATTTCTCGAAGGCTCGATTGCAGAAATGAGTGCCTCCGTCGCTGATAATGGCTCTTGGGATCCCGAAACGGGTGAATATATTCTTTTTCAAAAACCCCACCACCACCCTGGCATCATTGGTGGGGAGTGCTGCAGCTTCCACCCATTTGGACACATAATCTACAGGAACAAGTATGTACTTATTGCCGTAGGAGCTGACGAAGGGGCCCATAAGGTCTATCCCTCATACATGGAACACTTCAACCTCTTGAATTGGGTTCATGGGCATCTCATGGCTCCGAGAGATGTTCCCGGTTCGCTGACATTCATCACAACCCTTCACCCATTGATGTGCATCCTTGAACACAGTTGGCCAGTAGAACTCGGCTTCTAGAACTTTTTCTACCATCCTTACTCCTCCAAAATGCCCGCCATATGCCGATGCGTGACATGCCTGCAAAACAGAAGATTGTTCTATCTCAGGGACACACCTCCGGATCATATTGTCAATACAAATTCTAAACATGTAAGGTTCATCCTAGTAATACATGCGACAGTCACGGTAAAACTTTTTCTTTTGTACAGAGGAAAGGTCATAGGGCTCTATACAATTTTGCCAGGTAATTCACAATGTCTGCATACCATGGAACTTTCTCAAGGCTTGTGGAAAGTAGCTGCTCGTCTGGAAATATTTCCAGAATATCCTCTGCCTCAACTGCGTTTTTAGCTCCTTCAAGTCGCGATAGATGATCAATGACTTGGTTTTCCGTGCCCTTGCGGTCACGAATATCCAGGTCGAACTCTTGTAGTAGCAATACCCACCGAATCAGGCGTGATTTGGACTCCTTCTTTTCAATCAAGCACCTGAGAGCAACATAATTAGTGTATACAATTACCTTAGAGCCAATCATGTATGATCTGAACTTGTCGAAGGCGAACACCACCGCCATCATCTCCTTTTCAGTTACATTGTAGTTCAGCTGGGCTCCACTTAACGTTCTACTTGCATAGTAAATTGGGTGCATTATCTTGTCTTTCCGTTGTCCTTGAACTTCTCTCACTGCATAGTCACTGGCGTCACACATGAGTTCGAATTGTTCCTCCCAGTCAGGGGCAACAATGATGGGTGCCGTGACTAGCCTCTTCTTCAAATCCTCGAATGCCACCCTACAATCATCAGAAAATACGAAAGGGTGATCTTTTTCTAACAACTTACACAAAGGGTTGGCAAATTTTGAGAAATCCTTGATGAATCTCCGGTAGAAACCGGCATGCCTGAGGAAGCTCCTGATTGCTTTGACTGATGTGGGAGGTGGAAGTTTTGCTATCACATCAACTTTTGCTCGATCCACCTCGATTCCCTTGCTTGATACCAGGTGTCCCAAGACTATAGCCTCTTGTACCATGAAATGGCACTTTTCCCAATTGAGTACAAGGTTAGTCTCGATACACCTCTTCAACACTCGGGTCAGATTTGTAAGGCACTCATCGAATGAATTTCCCACCACTAAGAAATCATCCATGAACACCTCCATTATATCTTCAACTGTCGGTGAATGTTTCCATCATGCACCTTTAGAATGCGGCGGGTGCATTGCATAAGCCAATGGCATCATCCGAAAGGCAAAAATCCCATATGGACATGTGAACAAGGTCCTCTGGTGCAATGGAGATTTGGTTGTACCCCGAGTACCCATCAAGAAAACAGAAGTGGGACATCCCTGCCAGTCTGTCAAGCATCTGATCAATGAAGGGAAGTGGGAAGTGGCCTTTCCAGGTGGCCAGATTCAACTTCCTATAGTCCATGAAAATTCTCCAGCCTGTGACGGTTCTTGTAGCGATCTACTCATTGTTATCAGTTTTCACCACCGTCATACCACCCTTCTTAGGAACACATTGCACCGGGCTAACCCAGTTCTTGTCAGATATGGGGAAAATGATTCCCGCATCTAACCACTTAATAATCTCCTTCTTCACCACTTCCTTCATATTGGGGTTCAACTTTCTTTGGTGTTCCCTGGAAGGTTTGTTCCCCTCTTCCAGCAGAAATTTGTGCATACAATATGCTGGGATGATCCCCTTAATGTCTGCCATGGTCCACCCAATGGCAGTCTTGCACTCCGTGAGTACTCGCAAAAGCTGTTGTGCCTTCACATCTAACAAACTGGATGAGATAATAATAGGTAATGTGGAGTTAGGTCCTAGTAACGCATACCTGATATGGGCGGGCATTGGCTTCAACTCCATCTTTGGTGGTTCTTCTATTGATGGCTTGGCTAGAGGAGTTTCTATTTTTTCTAAGTGCAGGGGCTCAAATTCCAGTGATCTCTTCCAAAAGCCTTTGCCCTCAAGAGCCAACACCCATTCTGCCAATTCTTCCCCATTCACCTCATCTAAATTCATCAGACATGCAACAAGGGGTCCTCAATAGTCAGGGACTCATCATCCTCTTCCAGGATTACATCCACGGCATCAATAAGAGAACAATTGGCGAATTCAGTTGGTCGCCTCATGAATTTCTGCACGTTGAATGTTATCTCCTCATCGTTCAACCTCATCTTGAGTTCCCCAGTTTCACAATCAATGAGAGCTCGCCCCGTGGCCAAGAAAGGCCTTCCCAAAATTATGGGAATTTCTTCAACCACTCTACAATCCAGAATCACAAAATCTGCAGGGAACACAAATTTCCCTACCTACACCAACACGTCATCCAGAATACCTGAGGGCCTTTTCACGGTTCTGTCAGCCAGCTGCAACAACATAGACATCGGTCTAGCTCTTCCAATCCCCAACCTCTTATAGATAGTAGTGGAGTAAGATTAATGCTGGCCCCCAAATCACAGAGTGCCTTGGCAAAGGAAAAGTTACCAATAGTGCAGGGAATTGTGAAACTCCCTAGATCAGACAACTTCTCAGCAATTGGTCTAGTCACAACATCACTACAGGTTTGAGTTAGAGTCACTGTGGCCAAGTCTTGGAAGTCGAATTTTTGGGACATCAAGTCCTTCATCATTTTTGCATAACCAGGCATCTCCTTCAAAGCATCAACCAATGGAATATTTACTTGAATTTGTTTCAACATCTCCAATAAATTCTTGTATTGTTCATCCTTCAATATTCTTTATGGCTCATTCATCTGCATCTACTATTTCACTCATTTTTTCATTTGACCCAATAACCTGCTGCATCATTGCCTCGAGTCTAGCAAACCCATCTTCCTATCTCCCACCATGTTGTTGCTGAGGAGGACGATAAGCCTGCTGCCAATTCTAATTATTGTATCCATGTGGCCTTTGGTAGGGCGCCACATTATCGTAAGGTCGCATGGCTCCCATCTTACCATTGTTGTGCTGCGGCTGGACTTGCCTGTATGGTTGATTCTATTGTCCCCAATTCTGACCACCCTGTCTCTGGCCCCTATAATTAGACACATAATTCATGTTCTCATGGTAGTGATTGTCACACCTCTTTTTTCCTCTGGTAAGGGTGGATTAGGGAGTTTTTTAATTTAAGTGACATTATTCGATTTTGAGATTTATTTGTTGATTTTTAGAGTCGCCACCCAAATTTTTGACGGTGTTCCGGGATACCATTTATTGAAATCCCAAACCGAGGAGATTTTTGAATCTGTTTAAAAATGTATGCGAACCAGAAATCCGGGTAAGGAGTTCTGTTAACCCGGGAGAAGGTGTTAGTCACTCCCGGATTCCGTGGTTCTAGCACATTCGCTTAACTATTGATATTTGGCCTAATTATCTGATTATTTACATATTTAAACCTATTGTGCATTTTTAGCCTTTTTTACTTTTTAGTTGCTTTTAATATTTATGGATTATTCTGAAACAAATCACGATGGCATGCACTTGTCATTTTTGGATACATTGTAAACACGCCACATGAAATACACTCACAATTTACAATGTGTGATTTTAATATGTTTGAAGTTGTGGTCACGTAACATGAGTTGCGAATCCGAGTGTAGATTACGTAATCATGACTATGGTCATGATGGTTTAATTGCTTATTTGAAGCAAAGCTATTATCTTCATTTTTGTTTTTTCTAAGTTGTTTGTAGCACTAGTCTAAGAGAGATATTTTGAACTACAAGGTATGAAATTGTTCAAGACTTTTTAAGGCTAAGCTTGCTAATCTAAAGATGAATATTTGGGCTTTTGTTAAAACTGGCCCAACTACTTTAAACGAGCCAGGCCAATTTGTGACTTATATTTCAACTAGAGGAAGGCATACAACATGTATTATCCAACTTGTACAAAAATGAAGGCAAAACACACAGGATTACTGCGCGATAATAATAGAGCTTTGAATAATCTGGATTGATTACGACTATAAGTTAATTTAAGAGATGAGTGCATAGTCTAGTTGTTCAGCATAGCCATTTATTACTGTTTTCCATTTGAGAAAATGCACACATAAAAAATTATGGCATTTGAAAAGACAATTGATAATTCATAAAGATATATTTTCAAAGTTTAATGTCAAATAGATTTATATAAGGCTAAAATTTTGTTTCCTTTTTTAGATCTGGGCAGTGGCTAGCAGGCCCTGTAAGGGATGTTCATTTAGGTCTCTTTGGGGTCACGAATTTTGAGACCCACTAGCCCAAGGCTTGACCCTGTTTGCTACAAAGCCCAAGGCTGAAATTTCTGGCCATGATCTGGCTCAAAAGTGTAACTACTGACCTAACATCACCCTTTGATACCATAATCGTGTTTAAGAATGCCAAAAATGCAATAATACTGAATAGTCCAGTCCATTACATGTAGTTTTCATAATATATTTACATGATCGTTGACTATAGTAATATGTTTACGAAATCTATATCTTTACGCAAGAGTAGAAGAACTCAAAACTACTGCTAAGTGTACTAATCTCTAACATCCTTTTGTTAGCTTGTGGGATCAACACCTGCAACTTTTAAAGACATTCAAAAACAAGGAAAAGTTATGCACTGTTGTGGGGGGTGAATCTGACCATTAGAGGGTCAGATTCACTTCCCCTTCATGCTGTTTTAAGGGTTGAATTCTTATAACTTTGATTAGAACTCATAGGTGTGCATACAAATGTAGTCAAGAGCAAAATAGTCAAGATTTTTACGACTAGAACTAACAGACATTCAAGGTCATACTAACACATGGTCCATCAGCTCAAAATTGACCTTTAAATTGACAGGAACATTAAAACAAGGCAGGACAACCATCAACATCAATCAAACACAGAATTTTGAACTCAAAATCAATTCTATTTAAGGTGGACATTGTTACATACCTTAAAATGAAAAATACAGCAAAGAAGTTACGAAATAAAGGTCAGAAAATCAAGCTTTTGTAAGCTTAATAACAACAACAAGAACAAAAACAAACCCAAAAGAAAACCCAGAAAATCAGCAAAGAATAAACCCAAATTTTGGCACAGAAAGTACAACCTCAGATAAATATTCTCAGAAAAAATTCAGCAGCTAAACCAGTTCTTCAAAATACCCAAGACTAGACTAGAATCTGTTTCAGAAGATTTTATGTCCATTTTTTGGTGTTTTTTCAATGTTTTCAAAAACAATAGTAGTTTATTTTCAGAACAGTAGTCTAGTGTGTGTGTGTGTGTGAGAGAGATTTCTGAAAAATGTCTCTCAAAATCTGTTGATGAATAGTGGCAATGTGTGTAAAGAGTGTGTTAATGTCTGTTAAGAGGGTGTTAATGTGTCTAAATTATGTGGTAAGGTCTGCCTATTTTCAGAATATCCTAGTCTATATATAGGGAGCTTAAGGGTAGCATCTTTTAGAGAATATACCTTATCTTTTAATCTGAAATAGTACAGGTACAGTTGTCCATTCTTATCCTTTCGTAATAGCTAGGACAGCTGTAGCCATTTCTAGAATGTTCTATTATTTACAGCCCTATTTTCCTTTTATAAAAATATTGTTTTTCCTCAAAAAATAAATTCATATTTTATTCTTTCTAATTTTGTTTATAATGTTTATCCTAATTCTAGAAGCTTCTTGGGTTGTTACACCCAAGATTCTTCAATTGAAGTTCCTAAACTACCCTTTAGTACCCTTAAAATTACCCTTTTAGTATTTAAGGATTATGTTGTTTATTAAGTTGACTAGTTTTATTTAGATGATTAGCACTTAATGAAGAAACTGAAATTGACTTGAAATTAGCTTAAGTAAGTGAGATTAAGTGGATCATTTGGACTTAAACTTAGCTAAATCAAGTGAAACTACTATATGATTAGCTTAGTTAAGTAATTAGGTTTGCTATCTTAATTTAGGGGTTAATTGTTTGTTTTAAGAACCTTTGACATATCTTAGACTAGGGGACTGATTTTAATATCTAAACAATTAGGGAAGATAAGGGAAAAGGGGCTATATGAACCTAAATTGATTATCTTAGGGCCAGAAAACTAAAAGCAGACTAAATAGAAACAAATACACAGAGATTACCATTTCAAAATTAAATAAAATTAGAAAAATCAGGAAATCCTAAACTAATATACAATCAACAGCAAACCAAAACTATTCATTCAGAAAAAGGTAGAAACCTTAACAATTAAATCATGCATAAAAGTGACTAAATTCAGAAACCTAGACTAATTAGTTGGGATTATTCAGTAAAACTAGAGTTAACCTAAATTACTGCTCTAAGTAGACCTAAATATGCAAGTTTAAACAAATGTCAATCAATTAGCATATAAACTTTTCACAAGCAAAACAGTCAATAGGAATCTGGAAAGACCTAAAACTACTTGAGTCATGCACAATCAAAAAGCTGAACTTAGACTGAAATTCAAGGCATCGTTTAATCATCAAAGAAAAGAAAACATATAAGCCAAAATAAGAAAACAAAAACAAAAACTAAAAAAAAGTCCGAGATTTCAGAATCATGTTCAAACAAGCAAGAATAAAAAGAGAAATGAGGTTTCAGGGGTTACCGTTTAATGGGAGAATTTTGGCCGGATTTCGGTGGCTCACCGGATTTTGGCCGGACTCCGGCGGGGTTTGGAAATGGTCCAAACCCACATGAATCAATAGTTATCACCAAGAGCTATTGACTCATGTAGGTTTGAGTCATTAGTTCTCTAGAAATCGATCGGTAGACAAACTCTAGGGTTTCAGTCTTTCAGATCTGGAATTTGAGAGTTTGTAGGCTTAATTGGGGGAAACCGGTGTGATATATGGAAAGAGGGAGAGGAGGTGGCTGCCTGGTGAAATTTTGAAGCAATTTGGTGGTGCTCACCCGCCGGCAGGCGATTTTTGGGTGGCAGACGGCGGGGAGTGAGAGAGACGAAGGGGTCGGTCTTTGGGGAGTTAGGGAAAGTAAATGAGGGGGGAGGGGGGCATAGTTTAGGACACTTATATAATTATAAGTTTATTATTTCCCAGCCCTTGGATCTAAACAGATCAACGGCTGAGATTAGGCCAGCCTTTAAACGGGGTCATTTTGGGAGAGGGGTTTGGACGAGTGTGACTTGGTCTTGGGCTGGGTATGTTTGGGTAGTGAGAAAAAGGGACTTGGGCCTGGTTAATTTGGCCCAGGTCCGATTTTAATCCCCTCTTTTAATACTTAGGTTAATTAATTACCCAAATTCATTCTAATTAAACCATAAAAATGTACTAATTAGTTTTAGACTAATTTTATCTAATTATAAGTTAATTAATGAGTGAACTAAAAGAGTGGAATTATCCATTAACACTTGTGATTATTTGAAGGATAAATTTTGTAATTTTCTAAGAGATTGAGGTTATGCACCTGATAATGCAACTTCAAAATCATTTATAAATTTTAAAAGACAAATTATGATTATGCAATGCAAAATAATTCACAAATAACATTGATATTCAACAAAAATCTATAAAACTAATTTATTTATCGAATTTTGTAGGAGTATTTAGTAGGTGAAAAATCACGTGCTCACAGTGATGATGATCACTTTTAGCATTCCACTGGCTACCGATTGGCTAACTAATGCAAGATGTACATAAGCCCCTATTGGTTGTATCTACAATGTGCACCTGCTGCTTCTGTCCTGACTCTTCCACCCTTTTGGTGAGGATTCTCATTTGTTTCATTAAGGTGGCCATATTTTCAGCAAGAGTGTTGGCTAGATCTAAGGCCACTGAGTGAACTACTGGAGTGATGGGTGCATTACTGGTTTTCCACCCCGAATTCTATGCCATCTTATCAAGCAGGATCTGGATTTCTCTCTATGATTTGCTCAACAAAGCTCCACCAGCTGAAGCATCAACATTAGTCTTCACGCTATCTGCCAGACCCATGTAAAACCGCTTCCCCAACATCTACTCAGGATTACCGTGGTGCGGGCATATAACCAACATCCCTTTGAATCGTCCCCATGTTTCTTGAGATGTTTAAGTTAGTTTCTGTCTGAAGCTCAAAATGTCATCAATCTGCTGAGCAGTCTTGTTGGGTGGATGAAACTTGCTTACAAATTGCTTGACTAACTCCTCCCATGTGGTGATGGAATTGATAGGGAGTGAATTTAGCCATGTCTGGGCTGCTCCTGTCACTGAGAATGGAAACAACAAGAACTTTATTTCTTCCTGAGTCACATTTGGCTGCCTTTGAGTTTTGCAGATTGACAGAAAATTCTTCAAGTGTTGTTGAGGATCTTCAATGTATGACCCCAAAAATAGTCCCCTATTTTGCAACAAGTGCAAGATGTTGTTTGTGATCCGAAAGATTCAGCCTGTATCTGCGGGACTACTATCGCTGTGGCCAAATTCTCCACAGTGGGTTGTGCCTAGTCATATAAAGGATCCTATGGCACAAGAGGCTCCATTACTTGCGCAGCTGGGTCCACCACGTTGTCCCTATTATTGTTCATGTTGTTCACCAGCTCTGCCATGTATGGTTCAAGTTGTTCAGTTGCTTGTTGTTTCTTGCTTTTCTGGTTGGCCCGATTCAAGGACTTGAAAACTTTCTCAGGATCTGATAATGCTTCAAACACTTCACCAGTTCTCGATGAGTTTCTAGGCATGCACCTGTACAACCAAGTTAGCAAATGTTAAAATTTCAATGTATGGCTTGGAAATGAAGAAATTTGACTACACTAAATTTTTTTGTATTTCTTCCAACTGTAATTGATAACACCGTTAACTCCCCGGCAACGACGCCAAAATTTGATCACGCCCAACTATACCTTATAAAAAGGACTAAGTGGTCATTGCAAATATAATCCGGGTATTTAGCCCAGAGTCGAATCCCACAGGGAATTAACCTGTCAATTACTTTTGTTAGACTCCGTAATCAACTTCCCAGATGTTTTGAATAATAATTGGTGATATTTATACTAACTATAACTGAATAAAATTAATTAAACTAAGAGATAACTATGACTGAGTTGTAAACAAATAAGAGAGGGATCTAAGGTCTCATGAGCACTCTTACTACTGTAAATCTCTCCCGAGTACTTACGACAATTTACTAGACGCACTCTCCCGAGTTACGCTAGCTGGCTTTCGTTACATCTCACTTATCTCGCACCCAAGGTTTCGGTATCCCTAATACCACCTTTAAACCCTCGATTATTGATCCCTCATATACTTTGGGAGTGGTGTTGTTCAACAATTACCTAAGTATGAACTCTTTCCCGAGTAATACATACTAAATAGGCACAACTAATTGAGGGCCCTTCAATTAACCACAACAAGAACGTAGTTGAACAAATAGAGATTAAATTGGGCAAACTATATTAACACAACAAGAAGTTCATCCTTCAACAAGTTCCATCAAAACCTTAGACTAAATAATTTAGCTACTCATAATTGTGCTCATAATAACAATAGCAAAATTCATTATGAATGGTAAAAACAAAAGGAAGAAAGGTAGAACTCGATGCCGAATTATCCTCCTTGCCTCTTGCCTCTTCTTGCCTTGAACAAAATATTAAAAACCTTGATATCCTCTTTTTGGGCGAGCTGGACCTTTTATAGCTTAAGTGGAATTTCCCCTAAACTTCCAAGTTTACCCCTGAAGTATTTCGTTCTTGGACGGACTAGTGCGGCCGCGCTCGAACCGCGCTAGTGGCCGCGCTAATTGTATAATACACTATCCGACTTTCCTGAACTAGCGTGGCCGCGCTAATCAACTTATGCACTGTCCCGTTTCTCCTGCACTAGCGTGGCCGTGCTTGGCCCACGTTAGAGCGGTTCAACTATTTATCTCTTTTTCTCTTCCTTATTTCATACGCACTCAACTCCGAGGGGATTTCCTTGCCTTAATTTATCTCCAAACACTCTCCTATGTCCTCATAAGCACAACTTGCTCTTGCAAAACATAAATTCACAATTAGAGCCATTTCATCGTCATTTAACCTTCCTAGAACATAGAAGCATAGTAAATTTGGGATATAAATTGTCGCTAAACTACATGAATCTAGCCTATTATCAACACCCCACACTTAAATCATTGCTAGTCCTCGAGAAATCCACCATATTCTACAAAGGTTCCTTCACTAAGTACTTCCCTAATGTATCACACCAAGAACATATCACAAGAGTTGCGTCTAGTAATGTAACATCTATGCCTTAAGAGTCGACTCTCACGTGTCGTGCAATATTCATACCTACTTATCTTACTCTATACAGAGGCCAAGACTTACCTTTCCTTCATGAATCAAGTGCCCTCACATCACACACGAGAGTAGTTCCACACAAGTAATAACATTAAGAACAATTAGGAACTTTGATTGATAAAATTCACTCACTCTCAAAAGGAACATTCATATGCCTCAAAGATGCACCATAGGCTTGCCCGTAGTGTACTACTCTACTAATCGAGCTCATTTAGTCTAAGATCAATTAGGACTTCATTTGGTTGTAATGTAGGCTAAGGGACGGGTAGGATATATTTGGATATAGTGACTAACCTCCCTAAGTACTTTTAATACAATTACTTTAGCCTTTAGAACCATACTTATGTCAGACTAGACAATTCCACCACACTTCTATTTATAATACCCCAAACTCCTTTAGGTGAAATTGTATCAAGTCACCACTTATCAAGGATTACATTTATTTCTTTTCTTTTCTTTTTTTTCTTTTCCACTGGCGCTTATTCTTTCATTGTTTCAAAACACTGCACCTTTTTTCTTATTTCATTGGTTCCACTCAAAAACCAAACCAACCACCCTACACTTTGACTTTTACATACTTCCTAGCAATTCAAGTACTCATGGGAGGTAAGGGGTTCAAATAGATGGACCATTCAAATAATTGGGTAAGGTTTGTAATGTGGTTGCCAAAGAAACAAGCTTATAGGCTCAACGGGGTTAACTACGATAGATCACATTTATGTGGGTATACTTTATGTATCTGGCTTAACAAAGAAATGCCTATATCAGTTCTAAGACTGAATACAACTACTATGTTGCTTTGGAAACACACAAGGCAAGTTCTAGGCATCAAATGCAGAGCATAGAATGCAATACAACTCACACACACATGGAACATGACTCACTCCAGATTGGCTTATCAAAACACTCCCGTTGAGTACTCAAGTTAGTTACAAACATACAATTTAAGGCACTTTAACAAGAATCAACAACTGAAACTAAGCGTTACACTCTAGTGTCTACTGTGTGCAGGTGTAACAACGCTAAGGGATTCTCTTCCTATCTCATCTCCTAGACCATAAGTACCAACTAAAAACTACAAATAATAAAACTAACTACACCCGGTTCAAGAAAAACCCTTGGAAAAGAACCGGGCCCAAAGGAAAATCAAGGGGGAGTTACTACACTACCTAAAACAGAAAATCTTTTTGGTATTTTCTTTTTTTAGACTTACTTCCCTCATGAAAACTGTCTAGGAGATCCGTCGTCAGGAAGAGTCCAACATATTTCTGTTTTTTTTTTTTGACGATTTAAACCCTCAAGAACCCCGTCGAATGAGGTACGTCGTTGGGACAAGTCGACTTACATAATTAAATTACTACTTAAAAAAACAAAAATAAACAAAACCCAAAAGAAAGCAAAAGAAAACATATAACAATTATGTTCCTACATATATACACATACAATGAAATATCCCCACCCCACACTTAAAAGAAAGACATGTCCTCATGGAATATAAAATAAAGAAATGTGAGGTAAAGGAACTTCCCTGAAGGATCAATCTTGATCGGAGATCGTCCCCGGGTCCAGATGGCATGCACGACCCAGTGCTCTCAGCCAACACATAATTTTCTTTTCCGATTTAACCTGCTGGTTAGCCATTGCATCAACACGTGTCCCTCAGTCAGCGACAGAGGTACGCAACCCTGCCAGCTCCTGTTCTAGATTGCCCAACCTCTGACTCCGACTGACCCTAGACGGGCATGCAACATCGGCAACATGCTCATGAGCGGGCAACTCCTCACCCATTTCTACCTGCTCATCCTCCTCCTCCTCAGTCTCATCCTCCCCGTCAGCACCACCATCTTCCACAGGATCCTTCCTAGTAGTTACCTTTTCTTCTTGAAAGACGGCCTCTTACGACACTTTTCAATCTACCTCTAAATGTTCCGGCACCCGGGTTGCACGACATAATCTAGTGACAAGAGAGGGGAAGAAGAAGCCATACCTCTTAATTGGACAGCGAATAAACATCTCCTCGTGCATGAGCTTGGCCACGTCAAAGTCGTGGCCTTTCATGAAACACCAGATCAAACAAGCACGAGGAGCATTCACCTCTGTGGTGTTGTGGGACGGGATTAGGCGGTTGTTGATGAGGTATAGCCAACACTTCGCTTCAAAGGTGAGTGTCGACGACTAGAACTTAACCCCAGTATTTATACCACTTAACCTCCTTGCCAGGGGCATAGATAGTTGGAAGGAACGTCTCCCACTGAGTTAAGCGTCTACCATACACCTCATAAAAGTCGTCCATCTCTTCCACGGGACATGGCAACCGGTAGGCTCTCCTAATGGCTTCCATAGAGGCGTCCACAGGCCTCTTCCGCAGAGTGACCACATCATTCCTGTGCTCCGAAACGTTTGAATAAAATTCTCTCACTACCATCGCATTGGCCTCGTCCGGCTCTTCAAAGAAAACATTTAACCGACGGCGGAGCAACTCATTATAAATCCTTGGACAGTCAAGCCCGGAGGGACGCTGTATCCATGCCACGTTTTGGTATTGGCACCTTTGATTCCTTATCAGCAAACCGTTCCTAAGCCTTAGCGGATACGAGTTTGTTGCTATCATAGGGACGAGCTTTAGTTGACGCTCGTGCTCTATATGACTCCGCTTGTCTGGTGGAGGAAGGACCGGTGGCTTGGTGCTTTCTGGGGGGGGGCATTGTACATACAATAAGGAACATCATTAACGCAGTACAAAAGAAGTGACCCAACTGTGGTTACTCAGACCTCACCCTTACAATTGGTTAAATTATCATTGACACTCACTGTGGCATTTTAACAAACACTTCGTGGGCATCATTCACCGAAGCCCCCAATTAATCATGTTGTACCCCAGTTTCCACCACAATTTCCCCAAATTCACCCAACTACGTCAAGAGATACAACTCCACCAATATCATCACCCACAAGCACTAAGTATACACTAAAAATTACTTCTGAGAAAAGAGAAGAAAAACTACTACGTAACAAAGAATAAAAAAGAAAATCTAACAAAATTTGGCATAGAGAAAACATACTTGTGGTGTGAGAAGATAGTGAGAATTGAAGAAGAGTGATAGGGTATTAGCTTGATCATTGGGAAGATTAAGGTGGGGATTATTTGGAGATGAGGAGGGGCGTGTGAATGGTGAGGGAGGGAGAAGTTGTTGTTCTGTTGTATAGAGGAGAAGAGGGAATTTGGTCGTGGTAGGGTCAAGGTAGAGGAGTATTAGGGTGATGGGGAAAGTGGGGGTTAGGGTTGTGGGAATAAGGAATAAGAGAAAGAAAAAAATTAAAAAATAAATAAAATAAACTAACTAAAACAAACCTGCCTGGCGACCTAACAAGCGCGGTCGTAGCGCGGTTGTAGCGCGGCCGCGCTTGTCAGGTTGAATGAAGGCTGTTATGCGCGGCCACTAGCGAGGTCATAGCGCGCTCGTGCTAGTAGCGTTAAGACGAGGAAGAATGAAAGCTAATTAGCACGGTCACTAGCATGGGCACAAGCGCAGCCGCGCTACTCCAAGGCAGAATGATCATCGATATGCGCAGTCGCTAGCGCGGGCACTAGCGCGACCACGCTACTTGGACCTCGAAATTTTTCACTTTTCCCCCCTATCTTTTCCCTCAGTGTGGTCGGATCCCTCCCTCGCCAAAGCTCACCTGCATGTGTTAGTACTTACAACAACTCAACTACTATTTGACTACACAAAAAACACTACACGTTTGGTTGCCTCTCAACCAACGCCTTCTTTAATGTCGCGACATGATGCAAATGAGCGCATTTAAGGCTCGCTCGACCTCTGAGGTTCATTCAGATGTATCACTGATACTTCCTTGGTTTCATCCATGCCCACATACGATTTCAATATGTGCCCGTTGACTCTAAATGAGTGGGAATCTTTTTCTGAAGCAATCTCTATGGCACCTGAAAGGAGCACTTCGACTACACAAAATGGCCCAGACCATCGTGACTTGAGTTTACCATTAAATAGCCTTAATCTTGAGTTGTAAAGCAACACCATATCTCCAGGTTTGAATTTTCGCTCAACAATGTTCTTATCGTGCAACCTCTTCATTCTTTCCTTGTACAGGCTCGTGCTCTCGAAAGCAAGATACCTTAATTTATCTAGATCATGCAATTCTGTGACTCTATTTGTGCCCGCAGTCTCAATGTCCTGATTTAGTTGTTTCAATGCCCACCAAGCTCTATGTTCTAGTTCCACTGGCAAATGGCAGGCTTTCCCGAACACCAACTTTTATGGTGACATACCAATTGGTGTTTTGAATACTATTCTGTAGGCCCAGAGTGCATTATCTAGCGTTTTCGCCCAATATGGTCATGTGGCGTTCATAGTCTTAGTCAGCACACTCTTTATTTCTCTATTCGACACTTCAACATGTCCACTGGTCTGAGGATGGAATGGGGTTGCCACCTTGTGGCGCACATCGTACTTCGCTAGCAATTTCCCGAAGACTCGATTGTAGAAGTGAGTGCCTCCATCGCTGATAATGGCTCTTGGAATCCCGAAACGAGTGAATATATTCTTCTTCAAAAACCCCACCACCACCCTGGCATCATTGGTGGGGATTAATGCAGCTTCCACCTATTTGGACACATAATCTACAGCAACAAGTATGTACTTATTGTCGTAGGAGCTGACGAAGGGGCCCATAAAGTCTATACCCCATACATGGAACACTTCAACCTCTTGAATTGGGTTCATGGGCATCTCATGGAGCCGGGAGATGTTCCCGGTTCGCTGACATTCATCACATCCCTTCACCCATTGATGTGCATCCTTGAACATAGCTGGCCAGTAGAACCAGGCTTCTAGAAATTTGCTGCCGCCCTGACTCCTCCAAAATTCCCGCCATATGCCGATGCGTGACATGCCTGCAAAACAAAAGATTGTTCTATCTCGGGGACACACCTTCGGATCATATCTTCAATACAAATTCTAAACAGGTAAGGTTAATCCAAGTAATACATGCGGCAGTCACGGTAGAACTTTTTCTTTTGTACAGAGGAAAGGTCATAGGGCTCTATACAGTTTTGCCAGGTAATTCGCAATGTCTGCATACCATGGCACTTCCTCAAGGCTTGTGGCAAGTAGCTGCTCGTCTGGAAGGGTTTCCAGAATATCCTTTGCCTCAACTGCGTTTTCAGCTTCTTCAAGTCGCGATAGATGATTAGCGACTTGGTTTTCTGTGCCCTTTTGGTCACGAATCTCCAGGTCGAACTCTAGCAGTAGCAACACCTACCGAATCAGGCGCGATTTGGACTCCTTCTTTCTAATCAAGTACCTGAGAGCATCATGATCAGTGTATACAATTACCTTAGAGCCAATCAGGTATGATCTGAACTTGTCGAAGGCGAACACCATCACCAGCATCTCCTTTTCAGTTTCATTGTAGTTCACCTGGGCTCCACTCAATGTTCTACTTGCGTAGTACATTGGGTGCATTATCGTGTCTTTCCGCAGTCCTAACATTGCTCCCACTACATAGTCACTGGCGTCACACATGAGTTCGAATGGTTTCTCCCAGTCGGGGGAAACAATGATGGGTGCCGTGACTAGCCTCTTCTTCAACTCCTCGAATTCCACCCCACAATCATCAGAAAACACGAAAGGGTGATCTTTTTCTAACAACTTACACAGAGGGTTGGCAATTTTTGAGAAGTCCTTGATGAATCTCTGGTAGAAACCGGCATGCCCGAGGAAGCTCATGATTTCTTTGACTGATGTGGGAGGTGGAAGCTTTGCTATCACATCAACTTTTGCTCAATCCACCTCGATTCCCTTGCTTGATACCAGGTGTCCCAAGACTATACCCTCTTGTACCATGAAATGACACTTTTTCCAATTGAGTACAAGGTTAGTCACGATACACCTCTTTAACATTCGGGTCAGATTTGTAAGGCACTCATCGAATGAATTTCCCACCACTGAGAAATCATCCATGAACACCTCCATTATTTCTTCAACCATGTCGGTGAATATGGCTATCATGCACCTTTGGAATGTGGCGTGTGCATTGCATAGGCCAAAGGGCATCCTCCGGAAGGCAAAAATCCCATATGGACATGTGAACGAGGTCTTCTCTCTGTCCTTTGGTGCAATGGAGATTTGGTTTTACCCCGAGTACCCATCCAGAAAACAGAAGTGGGACCTCCCTGCTAGTCTGTCAAGCATCTGATCAATGAAGGGAAGTGGGAAGTTGTCTTTCTGGGTGGCGATATTCAGCTTCCTATAGTCCATGCAAATTCTCCAGCCTGTGACGGTTCTTATAGAGATCAGCTCATTGTTATCATTTTTCACCACCGTCATACCACCCTTCTTAGGAACACATTGCACCGGGCTAACCCAATTGCTATCAGAGATGGGGAAAATGATTCCCACATCTAACCACTTAATAATATTCTTCTTCACCACTTTCTTCATACTGGGGTTCAGCCTTCTTTGGTGTTCCCTGGAAGGTTTGTGCCCCTCTTCCAGCAGAATTTTGTGCATACAATATGCCGGGCTGATGTTGATACCCAATTGTTCCTCAAAATATTTTTAAAATTGCATATAAAGCTTCAAAATCATGTATCAATAGAATTTTATATTTTTCCATATTTTTCCTATATTTTTTTATTAATTTGTCCAGCATTTTATGTCCAATAAATAATTATAAAATTGCATTACAAATGATTTCAAGAGCATTTTTTGGCTTCATTAATTATTTAGGGTCCTATTAAGGCTAAATCATTTCATAATTAGCCAAATCGGCACCTTATGGCTATAATTTTAATAACTTTAGAGTTATAGCCCAATCAGGTGATTTTATACTATTTTTTATCTAGAAATTAGTCATTTGTATTTTTAAAATACTAAGTAATCATTTTAAATTATTTTCTACGCATGAAATTCATTTTTTATGATTAACAACTTTTATAAATTGTTTAATTAATTCCCATTGGGTATTTAACAAATGGCCACTTGTATTTCAATTATACCCTAATTAATCAGACCCCAACCCAATTAAAAACGACCCAAATACCCCAGGCCCAATACCATATCCACCCGACCCAATCCTGTGTTTAATCTGGACTGTTGATCAACGACCCAGATTCACTCTTTCCTTAATTAATCCTAATAACCTACCCCAAACCCTCATTTTCCCCTCTCATTCTCTCTACTCACTCCACCGTTACACATCTCTCTCACCCCTCTCAATGCTCTCTGCTAGAACCTAATGGTTCTCACCGGCCGTCGACTTGCCGGTGACTATGGTGGTCTCACTACCCTCTCAGCCCCATGACTCTCCTTCCTACGCTGGGTATTGCTTCCTTGAGGTACTCAAGGGAACCAGAAGGAGTTTCACTCACCTCCCATGGATTTTCATGCCATTCTCAGGCCGTTCATGGCCGTCCGAGTAAGATTCTACCATCTCCGGCTAGAACATGTGGTTTCTAGGCCGATTCTCTTTCTCTTTGGGTTATCTCTATGAAACACATATGCGGGTTTTCTTCCGATTTTAGTATTATTCTATGGTCTTCATCACTTTTAAACGTTTATCTAAGGTTCTCTCTTTTTATCTGAGTTATTATGCTAAAAGCGCTAAGTTTCTTGATTTTAGTCTGTGATTCTGAGTCCGTCTTTGAGTATATGTTCGATTAACCTGCATATGTGTTTGTTTATCATAAAAATTGTGTGCTCTGTGATATTACCCTATTTGTTTTATTAGGGTTTCCTCTCTTTGTGTCTATTTTGTTAACTCCTTCAAATCATTTACTATGTGCTCTATGTGAAACCCTGATTTATGCGATTATGTTTGCTTGTTAGGAATTTTATTCCGTTTGTTCTCATAAATTTGTGCTATTTTCTCCTAAATCAGTACTATTTTCTATTTGTGAGTCCCTGGATCTATGTGATTGATTCTTCACTGATCTCGCATGATATTCTCTATTGATTTTAACCCTGATAAATATCTTCTGACCTTATTATATGGTCAATTATGTTGTTAACTGATTTTGAGCATTTTCCTTAATTAAGATATGTTGATTTCCTGTTTCTCCTTGCTGGTATCATGTCTAACCGTTCATTTGTGATATTTCCCTTGATTAATATTGATTCCCTGTAATTGATACCTCACTCTGGTGATCTTCTTACTAATTTCCAGTATTGAAGTTATTTCTGCCTTATTTTCATGTTTGATTCTGCTGTCATCCTAATTCATGTATATTTTCCCTAAATATAATTTCTGAACCTAGTCTCTATTACATGTTCTATGCTATGCTGAAGTTACTTCCCTATTTTTTTATACTCTGCCTTATGCGTTTTCTTTCCTTATTTAGTGTCTGCTTATTACCGTTTGAATTTGACTCCTTAATTAAAGGAAGTCTTTATGCTAATTTGATTCTAATTGGTACATAGTTCCATAATTACTAATGACCTTTGATTTATTGTCTTATTTGCTACATGTTTTCAAACTATAAGTACCTTGCTCTTTCATTAGCACACAGACGAACACATTATTCAAAACTGTCTCTCTTACACAGAAAACTCTCTTCTGCCCTCTTTCATCTAGTTACTTACTCCCATTCTAAGTCAGCCGGCTGTAAGCCAAGGCTGATTACTATACTCTTTGGTTCTGCACTCTTTGTTTTCTCTCTTCTATACTGGTATGTCTTGATTTCAGTTTAAGTCCCAAAAACAACATGTTTCTTTTGCTACTTCAATTCATCTTATTTCTACCATGTTTTACTTATGGTTTCGTTGTGAAGTTTGCATTTGACTTGATTGCATTGTTGTTCACTTAGCATGTTATGTATTCCTCCCCCTTAGACTCAGCATACTTATGAAATGTTATCCCTTTTTAGTATACCTCAATATGATCCTGCCTCATTTATGTCTCTCTGATTACTGGCATGAACTTTTTATGTGGTAAAACAATATGTACCTTATATTACTTGGTTCTGTGTAATGCATGTAGTATCTTAATCCCTTGACCCCCCCCCCCCCCCCCCCATTTTTTTTTTTTTTCTACCCCTAATTTATCCCCCCCTTTC
>ML248101.1:33461-56895 GCA_005239495.1 Nicotiana undulata
CCCCCCCAGGACTTTTCTGATTCTTCACCTACTATGTGCTTACCCTTATATGATCTATACGTGTCCCAGTTCCCCATTACCATGTTTGTGGTTGCTGAATTTATCTTGATTCTTTGTTCTATATGTGATGTTGAACCTGTTTGATCCTGATATTGGTAGGTTGTTTGTTTTGATTGCCCTACTCTTTTCAAACTATCTTATTGAATAAACTCCTTTGTTGTCTTTCTTTACAAAATCATTTCAAACCAGCCTCTTTTCAAATTGTTTTTCCTAATCTTTTTAAAACTATGTCAAACACTCCCATTATACTCTTAGACATCTAAGTTCTGCCCCTCTAATGTGTGTTTTCTTAGGGATCTCTATGAGATCCCTCTGAACTCTGATACATTAGATTCGGCTCTTCCACACTGCACATACTCAAGTATGGTTATGAAATCTGGGTGTGTGCACTGACTGGGATCCCTTGAGGTCCTTAGGGAACTCTGACACACCCGGATTATGTGAAAGGCTGTGAAACACCATCTGGCATTGGAAACTCTGGAAATCTGGGCCTATTGGTAGGCTCCCTATAGTGTAACTTCTTATTTTTCTTATCTACTTATGTAATTCATTCAATATTGGTTTGTAATAATCTATTGTAAACGAATATTGGGGATGGATAGTGAAAAGGGAAGGGTAGACACATAGGTTATCTATATCAAGGGTAGAAACCATGCTTTAGATTTACATTTCCTATGTGCGCAATAGCATTCATGTTTAGGACCAATACATGTCGGCATATCATGCATTAGAAACTATGTTCCTAGGTTTATGTATATTGTTTTTCAGCATCTCATTTTAACACTATCATTATCACTTAGAAATCCTGTCTCTAGGATAAATGGAAATCCTTAATATAAACTGTCACCTCCCACATCTTTAAAAGTCATGTCTAAACAATGATGTAACCTATGTGCATCTAGAAATCCTGCTTTAGGACTTTGCATATCCTGAAGTCATGTGTGCACTTAGAAATCCTTTGTAAGACCCGTAAAATTTCTTGCTTAAAATAATGCCCGAATAAGTCCTCAAGTTGTTACCTCTGTGGAAATTCTTAAAACAGACCTTGATTTTTGTAAAAGTACCCCGGGATTTGAAAGAATTTAATTTTTTCAGAAATTTGGGTGTTATGCGACGCACAATGAGATCGCAGAATGTGTATGCGGATCGCATAATGGTCGCATACACGGCAGGTCACTTCCCAACTGAAGGGGTGTTATGCGACGCGCAATGTGATCGCATAACGTGTATGCGGACCGCATAGTGGTCGCATACCCGGGCAGAATATTTTTAAAATTTGGCCCACCTGGGGGCCATTCTGCGATCCAATATGCGGACCGCATGTCAGGAATGCGATCACATTCCTGACCGCATATTCGACACGGTCTTTTAATTTTCTAAATTTTTATACCCGACCCTAGTTTCATTTAACCCCTGCCCCCTTTCATTTTAACAAGTTTTCTGAACAAAATAGAGAGAAGGAAAGGAGAGTTCTTGAGAGAGAAAGTGGTCCTTCCATCAAAGTGATTTTCAAGGTCTCTCAGGCCTGGTATTTTGAGTAATCTCCTCCTTCCCCATTCTAGCAGGTAAGGGTTCCCAACCTCTTTTTTCCATTAATTTTCTGATTTTAAACAAAGGGAGGTTTTGCATGGATTGACTCTTGAAAATATTAACTAAGACCTTGCATGCATGTTTGATAATGGTGTTAATATAGCAAGAGGGAGTGGGTTGGGATAAACTTCAAAAAGATAGGGTTGGTAATCTTATGGGTTCACATATTGTTTGGCAAAATGCTTGAGAGAGTTCGAATTGCATGCATGACTTCCAATTCTGAGTTGAATATGTTTAATTGTGAACTAGATTGACGGTACTAGTAGGTTCGGTGATTTGTGAGTAAAAGTTAAAAAAGGAAAACTCGACTCCAGGTATGTATGGCTAACCTTAATCTTTGTAAAATCACTTGTGGTGTTCGAGCATACGGTACGTGTATTGTTATGAATATGTGCAACTGGTTGTCCGAATTATGTTGAAGTGAGAAGTGTATTACTTGTATGCCTTTAGTTGACCACCATACTACCATGCTATGTAAAACGGTGCTAGAAGGATAATGAATCCAAGATTATGAATGTATATGCTAAAGGCTATGTAAAGAAGTTGTATTCTTATTGCTTAAATTTTCTGTGATTGAACTGTGATTTGTCATCATTGATGTGAGATGTGATTGCTTGGTGGGATCAGGTTGCGCGCCGCAACAGGGGAGATAAGGGTGATACGTGAGAAGTGATAAGGGTGTGATTGTGACTGTCAGGTGGGATCGAGTTGCACGCCGCAACAGTTGTCAGGTGGGATCGGGTTGCACGCGCAACAGTTGTCAAGTGGGATCGGGTTGCACGCCGCAACAGTTGTCAGGTGGGATCGGGTTGCACGCGCAACAGTTGTCAAGTGGGATCGGGTTGCACGCCGCAACAGTTGTCAGGTGGGATCGGGTTGCACGCCGCAACAGAAACACAACAAATTATTGTGATTTTCCGCTGGGAACAGGATGCGCGCCGCAACAGAAGAAATAAGGGTGAAATGTGAGAAGGGACAAGAGTGGAATTGAGATTGTGATTATGATGAATTGAAAATTGTGGAACTTCCGTTTTGTATCTTTCTATGTCTTGTGCAGTAATTGTGTGACTCTCTGTCTGTCTCTTGCCTGTGCAATATTGAGTTTACTTAGAGTAAAGTTTGTTTATACATACCAGTACAATTCAAATGTACTGACTTCCCTTTTGCCGGGGGCACTACATTCTTGTGATGATTGTAGGTGGTTCTATAGCAGGTACTCCAGCCCACTGACAGTATTGCCTCCTCTTCGTCCTATCAGCTGTTTTGGTGAGCCCCTCTCCTCTCGGGGCCAAGTGTGGTTCATGCCACCTTTTCTTCCGGATTTTTATTTTGGTATTCGCGTAAGGTATAGCCGGAGCCTTGTTACCGGCAAGTATTATATGTATAACTCTTTCGTACTCTTAGAGGCTCTGTAGACAGGAAATGTGGGTTATGTACTTATGTATTTTGGGCAATATGACTTGTAGACCACGTAAAGTAAAACTGTGTGTTCTGTATATTTTGTAAGTATTGTATCACTTGTTGGAAATGACAAAATTCTATGGTTTAATTTCAGACTGTAGGAATGCGTCTTAATTATAATTGAATAATGTACATCGGAAACTTCGGGGTAGTACGCGGGAGAAAAAAAAAGGGAATCCAGGTCCGCTTGACTGGGGCTACCCGGTCGAGTGCCGGTCGTGTCCCTTGGTTTTGGGGCGTGACATCCTTCTTTAGGAATTCTGCATATGCATCATTCTGCATCTCGTATGCGCACTTAGAAATCCTGCTCAGTAATTCTGCATATGCATCATTCTGCATCTCCTATGTGCATTAGACACCATTTTTAGGATCTCGCTTATACTCGCTTAGTTACACTTAGTTTAGCTATTGATGCATGAAAAAGGATATAAACAGTCTCACCATGTTCTTTTTAACAAAGTGGTAATAATCATGTAACCCTTAACACCTAGAACAACATGTTTAGGTAACACAATTTATAATAATTTTCTTCAATAATTCTGGTAACAATCGCGCATTATCCCACGCCTAGGCAAGCCTTAGGTAGCCAATTCTTATAAATATTAAAAACTGCCTCTCTTTGTGTTTGTTGCTTAATGTTTAACATGTTTAAAATCAGTAGGCAAAGTGATTAGGGCTCTGCTTTTGAATTCATAAAACTAAGTCTGCATACCTCTTATGTCCTGATACTCACCTATACATCATGTCTTAGGATCCTGTTTAATAATACTGCCTTTATTTGTGTTTGAGTCGTGATGTTTACATGCATTATCTGCGGAGGTAAACTTGAGCCTCTTATTTGCTCCTTCCTGCTTTTTTTGCTGCAGTCCTATGTGTTATTGCTTGTCGCCTTAGTATTTTCTCTTTTAAACCATAGGGGTCTGTCTAGAACTTCTTATAGGTAGAGGTCCTAAATTCCTCCGGGATCATTAAGAAGGGACGGGTAACAACACGCAATAGAGGTCGTTAGTTAAAATTTGCTTAAATAACCGCTAAGGGATGGGAAAGGGTAGACATGGATATGACGACCGGTGCGCTAATTCCACGTGTAGCCCCTCTTCTGAGGAGTGATTACCAGGCATTGTACCGATGTGATCCTATAGGATAAATAACCTAGGACTTCCCCCCTATCCTTTACATATGTGTCTAGACTATAAATCTTTCAAAAAACCTTATATGCATACCTAGGCTTTAACCTTTTTAAAATGTGATTTCACATGTTTGCTTAGACTGCGAACTCTTTCAAAACCCTCACTTGTTTAAACTTTAATTGCTTATCTGCTACTTGCCTAAAATCACAAAGTTGTTTGGCCGGGAACCACAGTTGTGGATTCTTAGGGGTGCCTAACACCTTCCCCTTTGAGTAATTGCAAGCCCTTACCTTATCTCTGGTTATCCAAATCCGTGTTTGTAAATGACCTTTAGTAGGTGCCCAAACGCACCTTAATTCGTTAGGTGGCGACTCTCCGATTCCTTGAATACTCTTTTCCCAAAAGGAAATGAGTTGTCCCAATAATGTCAAGACCCTGACCAATCAGAAATGAGAAGTTAAAAAGGGGGCGCGACAACTGATCCCCTTAATGTCTGCCATGGTCCACCCAATGGCTGTCTTGCACTCCGTGAGAACCTGCAAAAGCTGTTGTGCCTGCACATCTAACAAACTTGATGAGATAATAACAGGTAATGTGGAGTTAGGTCCTAGGAACGCATGTATTGGTAAAAAAGAGCTTCACACGTGTGATAATCGTGATGACTCAGCAATCTATGTGGAATAATGAGAACATGACTGGACGAGACTTTATGAAGAGGTATGAAACAAAGAGGCATGGAACAACATATCCATGGGGTAACCAGATACGGGAATCTCAACCTAATCGAGAAGATGAAGAGACACGGTCAAAATGAATCAGGCCAAGATACAGGGCAAATTCAGAGATCTTCAATTAATGAGCCAAACGTTGCATAACCTTCACGCGACAATTACAGTTAATCGTTGTAACGTTACATTAATTCCATTATAAGTCATTAATGCTCAATCACTGAAAAGGGTAGACGTTATATTAAGAAATTCCCTATATAAGGGAGTAAACGATAGCTTGTAAAGACATGTTCGAACCGCTATTGCAATATACTTACTTTTTACGCATCTTATTGCTTTCTATTTACAAGTTCACTTGCAATTATTAGTATATCCTTTGGTTATCAGAAACCCGTGTTCTTCTTAAATTAGCTTTGGAAGAGAATCTAATTCTTTGGTTAAACAAATTGGTTCCGTTACCGAGAATATATTAATCTCTGTTCTTTCTCAAACAACATTCTGTGAATTATGTCGAACGCCAACGACAACAACCAACAAAGGTTTGGAACCCTAGTTCCATCGCCCTCACGATCACCACGAGGATCAAGGGAACAATCCCCAGAAAGATCTACGACTCAAAACATTAATCTCAATGGAAATGAACAAGCAGAAGAATAGGATACTGTAAAACAAATGGTTGGTGAGTATGTGACCCAAGCCTTACATTCTTTCATGAGGAGACTACCAGCTGCATCACCAACACCTCCTCTTAACAACACTATAACTATGGAAAATCCATAATCCGGGTTAGCAAATTATGGGAGTGGAGGCACTCCAAATGAGTCCCTCGAAGCAAGACCAGGTATGTCCAATAATCCAGAATTACAATCTTTATTACTAACTCTGCAGAAAAAGGTGAAGGAACAAAACGATCGAATCGAGCAAATTCCTGGAGTACCACCTGTTATCAAAGGTATTGACGTTGATAGATATTCTCAACAACCTTGGAAGCCAAGTGCAGCACCCTTGCCTATTCCCAAGAAATTCAAAATGCCTGATATTCCCAAGTATGACGGGACAACCAATTTATGTGATCATGTGACTGCTTTTACAACCGGAGTAAAAGGCAACGACCTAAATAAACAAGAAATTGAGTTAGTCCTAGTCAAGAAGTTCGGAGAAACACTCACCAAAGGAGCACTAACCTGGTATTCTCTTTTACCTGAAAATTCTATTGACTCTTTTGCTGAGATTATTTTATAAAAGCGCATTCCGGTGCACAAAAAGTCGAAAAAAGAATGGAAGACATATTTAAAATAAAATAAGAAGATGCGGAATTGCTTCGAGAATTTGTAGACAGGTTTCAACGGGAAAGAATGATGCTACCAAGGGTACCTGACAATTGGGCAGCCATGGCATTTACAAGCAATTTAAATGACAAAAGCTTAGAAGACACGCGAAGACTCAAGGAAATCTTGAGAGAATTCCCAGCCACGACGTGGAACGATGTCTATAACAGGTACATCACTAAGCTACGAATAGAAGAAGACACTATTGCTCACTGAAAAGCTGAAGATCGAACCAGTTCTAGACGCTCCAAACCAGAAAGGAGAACAGGTAAGAATAGGTACGACCCTTATATGGGACCTTCGGGACGAGAAAATCGTCCCAAGTTCAAAAATACCCGATCATAATATAGACCATCAAATAGAGATACGAGCTCATCCTCCTCAAGATCGGGATGAACGAAATAGAGGTAATACAAGAATTAGAGACTACAGCTTCAATGTAAGTACTTTTGAATTAATTTCAGTACTGAGAAATATGGGTGATAAGGTTAGATGGCCCAAAGAAATAAGGTCAAACCCAAATAAAAGGAATCCAGATTTTTGGTGTGAGTTCCATAACGATCATGGGCACAGAACATCAGATTGCAGATTTTTGCAAGGTGAGGTAGAATTATTATTAAAACAAGGCTATCTAACAGAATTGTTTAGTGAATAAGGTAAACAAGCATATATGAAGAATAGACAGGAGCCCCCAAAACCACCATCTCCAAAGCGAACAATGATTGTGATACATAGAGGAGAGGAGGAGAATAGAGTCGTCTGCAAAAGAACAACGAAATTCACGATTATGCACTAGAAGCGGATTCGTGAAGATGTGGAAGTAGACAATATATCATTCGACGATGGAGTTATCAATGGATTAATGCTTCCACACAACGACGCATTGGTAATATCCCTACTTATACATGACACTAACGTAAAAGAGTGTTGATTGATCCAGGTAGCTCGTCAACATCATTTTGTCGAGAGTTGTGGAAGAAATGCTAATGGAGGATCAAGTAATCCCAAAAGCATGAGCCTTATCTGGGTTTCACAATTCCACGGTCATAATAAAAGGGGAAATTGAGCTTAGCACCTATGCAGAAGGAGTAATAAAAAATACTAGATTCCAAGTCATTGATACTGATATGGCCTACAACGTAATCATGGGGAGACCATGGATCCATGACATGAAAGCAATACCATATACCTTACATCAGGTAATAAAATTCCCTTTCAAATGGAGAATTCAACAGATTCGAGGCGATCAGCAAACCTCGAGGAGTATAAATCTTGTAACATACTCTAACAAAAAAGAAGAAGCGGAAAAATCAAAGGACGAGGAAATCGTCCAAACAGGTATGGAAAAACCTGATGATCAAATAGGTATGGAAGAAAATGATATCCAAAGAGGTACGAAGAAAGATAGCCATGAGAAGGTGAATCAAGTCACCACGGAAGAAGAATTAAAACATACGGACATGGATTCCAGACCTGATGTCATTCAGGAACCAGAAGAGTACGAACATATCAAAACAACTACGGAGGAACTCGAAGTTGTTACATTGTTTGAGCAAAAGCCCAAAAAGTTCACATAGGCACGAGGCTAAGCCCCAGTAGACGAGGTAAGTTAATTGAATATTTAAAGGCTAACGCAGATTGCTTTGCTTGGTCCCATTCAGACATGACATGTATTCCTCCAGAAGTGATGACTCATAAACTAAATGAAGATCTATCCTTCGTGCCTGTCAAGCAAAAGAAAAGAAAACAAGGACCATTCAAGAACCAAGTGATCGATGAAGAGGTACAAAAGCCCTTGAAAATTGGTTCAATACGTGAGGTAAAATATCCTAATTGGTTAGCCAATACAGTAGTGGTGCCTAAAAAGAATGGTAAATGGAGAGTATGCATAGATTACACAGATTTAAATAAAGCATGCCCTAAAGACTCATTTCCATTACCACACATAAATCAAATGATTGATGCCACTGCATGTCATGAATTGCTAAGCTTTCTAGATGCGTACTCTGGTTATAATCAGATAAAAATGGATCCCTCAGATGAGGAAAAAACTTCCTTTATTACAAACAAGGGGACTTATTGTTACAAAGTCATGCCTTTTGGCCTAGAAATGCTAGAGCCACGTATCAGAGGTTGGTGACCATGATGTTCCAGGAACATGTGGGGAAAACAATGGAGGTATACATTGATGACATGCTGGTGAAATCAACACAAGCGAAAGATCATTTCCTGCATCTTTCAATTACCTTCGAAATCCTACGCAGGTAAAATATGAAAGTGAATCCAGAAAAATGCGCCTTTGGCGTGGAATCAGGTAAGTTTTTGGGCTTCCTTGTATCAAATAGAGGAATATAAGTAAATCCTGCTCAAATTAAAGCTATTGATGAAATACCCAATATACTTACGAGTGAAAAGGAAGTTCAAAGACTAGCAGGAAGAATTGCAGCCTTAGGAAGATTTATCTCCGGGTCCTCAGAGAAAAGTTTTAAATTTTTCTCAGTTCTTAAAAAGCAGAATCAATTCGAATGGACCAAAAAATGTCAACAGGCTCTCAAAGATCTGAAGACCTATCTATCAAAACCCCCGTTGTTGTCTAAGCCAAAAGAGGGGGAAAGGTTGTTTGTCTATTTTACCGTTGCAGAAATTGACGTAAGTGCAGTACTGGTAAGAGAAGATAAAGGTAAATAATCTCCAATTTATTATGTAAGCAAGTCTTTATTAGATGCCGAAACTAGATATCCACATCTAGAAAAAATAGCCTTAGCTTTAATAATGGCAGCTAGAAAGTTATGACCATATTTTCAATGCCATCTAAACACTGTTGTGACCTCATATCCATTGAGAAATATTCTACATAAACAAGAATTATCAGGAAGATCGGCCAAATGGGCAATAGAATTGAGCGAGCATGACATAATATATCAGCTTAGGACTGCTATAAAGTCTCAAAATTTAGCTGATTTCGTCGCTGATTTTAATACTAGAATAATTCCTGAGGCGGAAAAAGAGTTACAACTCTTTAATTGGGCTAATCCAGGAATATGGACCCTATTTACTGACGGCTCTTCTAATGTAAAAGGAGCCATCTTGGGAGTTGTTTTAATATCACCTACGGGTGAAAAGATACGACAAGCTATTAAATGTTATCCCATAACTAACAATGAAGCAGAGTACGAAGTTGTCATTGTAGGGCTTGAACTGACAGGAGAACTCTCAATCGAGCAAATCGTGATCAAAAGTGACTCCCAACTAGTGGTGAACCAGATGTAGGGGACTTACACTGCTAGAGAGACCCGGATACAACAATATCTGGAAAAGTCACGAGACCTAGTAAGACAATTCCAGTCATGGAAAATTATGCAAATACCCATGGAGGAAAATGCAGAAGCGGACGCATTAGCTAACCTCGCAGCAGTTGCAGAAGTGACAAATAATGAAAATGCAATTGTCATTCACCTATTTCATTCAGCAATCGACCAGGATAAAAGTGAGGTAACATTTAACCATTTAACTTGGGATTGGAGAAACGAAATTTTAAACATTTTGCAGAATGGAACCGTACCCGAGGATAAGAAAGCAGTTCAAGCGCTTCGTCGAAAAACTACACGGTACTGCCTCATTCGTTACACATTATACCGCAAAATGTTTGGAGGTCCCTTAGCTAAGTGCCTCAGACCCAATCACATGGAGTTCGTTATGAAAGAAGTACACAAAGGACACTGCGGAAACCATTCAGGAGCCAGATCCTTAGTCAAAACTCTAATCAGAGCAGGATACTACTTGCCCAAAGTGGAAGAAGAGGTTGAGAGTTTCGTAGCTAAATGCGACAAATGCGAACGATTTGCTAACAACATGCATCGACCAGCAGAGCTACTTCACCCAGTGATATCGCCTTGGCCATTCATGAAATGGGGCATGGACATAGTGGGACCCCTTCCCCCAGCTAAAGAAATGGTACGATTCTTGCTCGTATTAACTGATTATTTCACAAAGTGGGTGTATGCAGAAGCTTTTAAACATGTGCGAGAAAAAGAAGTGAAGAGCTTCATATAGCGAAACATAATATGCCGCTTTGGAATACCGAAGGAAATCACATGTGACAATGGCCCACAATTCATAGGCTCACAAATCACAGATTTCTTCGAAAGTTGGCAAATCTATAGAATCACTTCATCACCATATCACCCCGTAGCTAATGGGCAAGCCGAGTCAACAAAATAAGTCATCGTTAACAACCTAAAGAAAAGGTTGGAAAGAGCCAAGGGAAACTGGCCAGATGAGCTACCGGCGGTATTATGGGCTTACAGAACTACTGCAAAAATAGCTACGGGAGAGACTCCATTCGCATTTGTTTACGGCTCAAAAGCTTTAATACTGGTGGAAAATTGCAAACCAAGAACAAGGTTCACAACAACAACGGAAGAATCAAACAACGATGAGTTGAGGACAAATCTGGACTTGCTCGAGCAAAGAAGAGAAGCTGCAGTAATACGTATGGCGGCCCAAAAACAAATTATAGAGCGATATTACAACAGAAAAGCTCACCTCAAATATTTCAAAATTGGGGACTTCGTTCTCAAAAATGTCTTCCAATCAACGAAGGAAGCTTGTGCAGGAAAGCAAAATCCGAATTGGGAAGGACCTTACAAAGTCTGTGGCATTGCTGGAAAAGGCGCGTATGAGCTGGAGAATATGGACGGCAGAATCCTACCAACTAGTTGGAATGCTGTTCATTTGAAGAAGTACTACTTTTGAGTAAAAAGAATACCCCCAGTCAGGTATCATTACGTTCGATTTTACTTTTGTACAGTTAAAGTTATACTAACCATTTTAGATGATACGAAAAAAGCTAACCCATCACCAGATGATGATATTAGACCTGCAAAGACACGAGGAAGTAACTGAATTCCCGATCTAGTGTAACAACTTTCTGATGGACGTTTTAAAGGGTTAAGTAGTCATCATCTAAAAACTATATACCTTCGAGTCCTGTATGTTTTTCTTTTGCAGGAAAAGGACCACAAGGAAGGAGTAGTCAAGTGATCGAGATTTCATTATTCAAAGCTCAAACACTTGGGGGACTATACAGTATGGAAGGCAAAGATGAAGCAAAGAAGACTATCAAAAATTCAAAGCTTGATCCTAAAGATCCATCTTCCCAACAAGTCAAGTACTGTGAGCAAAATCAAAGAGCCAAAGACTTAAAACACAAATCTTGACTCAAAAACCTTCAAAAAACATATTTGTAAATATAAACGAGTGTTCAGGTTAAAGGCAGAACATTAGTTACGGGTAAAAATGCATATCCTTGTACTTACTCAGAAATTGTTGTAAATGAAAACAGTTATGAATGAAAGATCATTATCCTTATATCTATTCAGAAAACTGTTGTGAATAAAAATAATTATGGATGAAAAAGCATTACCCTTGTATTCATTTGAAAACTGTTATCAATAAAAACAGTTATGGGTAAAAATTCATACCCTTACATTTAAAACTGTTGTAAGCAAAAACAGTTACCCCTTTGTACTAATTCGAAATATTTGTTGCAAAAGAAAAACAGTTAAGAGTGAAAGGTTATATCGAATATGTTAAAAGAAAAAAAACAGTTGCAAAATGAGTTATAGACGATACATAAACACATGTGAAATGTTATGAAAGTTCAAATGCAAAAACTTTCTTCAAAACACTGTTAAAGAAAAACATGTGAAAATTCCTATCTCTCTTTTGTATATTTACACCATTATGAAGTCGAGACATCTTCTTCATTAAGTGTCGATAAAAAAAAAGGGCCATCTTTTATAAAATTGTGCCTGTTACGAAAAGGTATGAACAATCTAAGCATTTTTAATGCAAAGTCAAAAACTCAGAGGTAAATCGAAAACCTCGAAAAGAAAGCATACAAAAACTTGAGAGTGAAACAGAAACTCGAAGAAAGTTAAAGTCATGCTAACATTGATACTAATATATTACGGCAAATAAACTAAGTGTTAACTTAGTCTATGCCGAGTTAACTTTTACATTGATTTCCCCTAAGTTGTCAGTTGGGGACTTACAAAGGATCCAATTTTACCCCCGATGGGACTGGGGGTAACCACCAATTGATACCAAAAAAAAAAAGAACCAAGTTCTTTAAACTTTTATAGATGGGGGGTTGTCTTCTCTGGCAGAAGGAGCAGCTTGAGATGGGGAGAAATGAGTAGCAGGGACCTCAACCTCAGGTGAAGAAAGGTTTTGACTTTTCTGAGACCTCTCAATCGTCTCTTTCTCTTTGGCAATTTTGGCTTCCAAGTCAAAACCCTCTTGGCCCATTTCCGTCAATGTGTTAAGGCGGCCGTTCATATAAGCCCAGCTAACATCAACGTCTGCTTTGTCTTCAAGAGCTTCATAATCTTCCTCCCATTGTTCGGCTTCAACTCTTAACTCATCTCTTTCAGCCACGACAACATCATGAGAGACCTTTAAAGGAGCAAGAGACCTCTCCAGAAACTGGACCTTCTCCAAAGAGTTACGGAGGTCTTCCTGGGATTGAGTGAGAAATTGAACAAGTTCACCAGGGTACTCCTCCTTCTGGTCCAACAAGGCCTTCAGGTTCCTAATCTCCTCAGAGGCACGGGAAAGCTGCTCTACAAATGAAGACTCTAAGACCCTCTTATCCTTTCCTGCCTGGTTCGAAGACGCCTTCTCAACGGCCAGTTCTACTGCACCAACTCTAATATGCTGCTCCAAGGTACATTTTTCTTCCTCCATTGCTTCCATGTCTAGCTGCAAACTCTCGTACTACTCCTTCCAATTGATAGCCTCGGTTTGGAAATCTTTTGCTGCTTGCTCTATCTGAACGACCCTCTTCATTAACTCTGTGCCTACAGGATTGATCTACATAAAAGAGATAAATTAGATACGGTAAGAGCATATGTAAGTACGTATGAAAAGAAAGTTTTACCTTTAAAGATGAGTGCACAATCTTGTTCATCCAAGTCAGGATACTGTGAGTTTCCAACTTAGACCTTTCAGTCGGGCCTATCAATGACTTTAACCATACATCAGCCTGGCCCGACTTTCTCAAGAGGTTGCCCGCTGCTAGAACCTCTAATACAACCTGCCTCATCTCCCCCCCTGCTGGAAGACCCTACTTATATAGCAGAAGGCACGGAAGCGGGGGAAGATAAAGGAGCCGCGGGCGAAGAAGGCTGGGAAACAGAAACAGCCACGGGAACAGAAACAGCAGCGGGAGCAGGAATAGCCATAGGAGCAGAAATTGAAGGAAACTCTTTAGGGGCAGGAGGAGAGAAAACAGCAAGAGGGGCTTCATAAGAAATAGTACCAAAACCTTCACGGAACAGGAGATCAACAGATTCACAAACAGGAGAGGGAGACGCATCCTAAGGGGCAGAAAGTTCAGATTCAGGCACGGGAGGGTCAACAACAGGTGCAGACTCATCGTCAGAGACCACCTTCCTCCTACGTGACATGTGGATTAGCAAACCCTCCTCTTCCTCCTCCTCCTCTAAGGTCCTGGACCCACTTGTTTTTCCTTTTGATAAGGAGGAACCAACAATGATCTCCTGGGCCTTCGCCAGGGACAACCTTGAAGCGGACACAGCCGCAGCAGAAATACCACGAGAAGTCCACCCTAGCAAACGAAAAGGGTAAGGTAAAACTTAAAAAGAAGAAAGAAGTAAAGACAAAAAACTTTGCTCACCGTGGGTCTTAACCTTCCAGCCAAACCTCCCAGAGAGGTATTTCCACGAAGGTTCTTCTAACGGAGCAATCAACAAGAGTTTTTGTACCCAATATCGGAAACCTCCCAGAGAGGTATTTCCACGAAAGTTCTTCTCAACGGTTCCCATGATTGCTATAAAGAAAAGAAACATTTACGGTGTTGATAAAGTATGAAAAGCAAAGGAGAGGAAGGTAAGAAAAATTGTACTCACGTGCAAGATTCCACTTCTCAGGGAAGGGGAGAGTTTCTTCACCTACTAAACCTGCAGTAGGGACAACAACATCTCGAAGGTACCACCCTCGGTATTTATCATCATCAGGAGTAACTAACACCCTTTTACTCCTCGCCGTAAGAGTAAACACTCGTTGGCGTAACAACATCGGAGAATAGAGGTGAATAAGATGATGAAAAGTGAAGGGTATGGAAGCTAAATTGGGCAAATACCTAATGCACACGACGACTCTCCAAACAAGAGGACAGACTTGTCCCAGACAAATTTTGAAGAATCGACAAAAATCGATAATAACAAGGTCGATAGGAGGCTTGAATACTAACGTGAAAGGGTAAGTATAAACATAAGAATACCTGGTCTTGTAAGAGGTTATTCTTTGGTTATTGCCAGGAACAATAACAGGAAAATTAGGCTTCCAAGAACAATCCCTACGTACAAGACGCACCAAGCCCTCCGTTATCTGAGTAGGATAAAGTTCGGCACTGTCATGCGAAGACATTGAAGAAAGTTGTTCGCTCATGGCCTGACTATCCTTGGCAAAAGAAAACTCCTCAGGGATAATTTCATCGACCCTCGGCCCGCGAAGATCTCGAAGCCCTAGCCCCTGAAGAAGATAAAGAAACAGAAGACCTATAAGAAGATGGGGGAGTAACATGAGAAGAAGAAGCACCCCTGGAAGGGGTAGAACCTAAGCTCCTAATCCTTCCGCCTCTCCTACTCCGAGTTCGAGCAGAAGAGGGAAGTCAATTCATCAACATTAATGATTTTCATAGATTGCTGGTTTGAAGAAGACATATTTACGAAGAATGAAGAATTTACAAATAAAGAAAGAAGGTCGAAAGTTTTTCGTGAAAGTAAAGAAAGGAAAAGGGGTATTTATACTCAAAGGAAACCGTCAAAAAATTGGGAAAACAGTGATGTGAAAGTCATAATTGAAGTTGTCACTTCGTGACTGATGCAACCGCAAAAAGCCCTAAAAGGCGTTGAATAATTGCAGAACCAACCCGGGAATGCCACATGGTACGTGCATTAAATGGAAGTGACAAGTGACGCCTACGTTCAGAGATGGATGCAATGTTACGAGTGAAGCGGCGACAAAATATTCCCGCCATAAATAAGTATCCACTTACCAAATATTAATCGATAAATAAATGGTAAGTGGGGGGACTATCTGTATTAGTAAAAAAGAGCTTCACACGTGTAATAATCATGATGACTCAGCAATCTATGTGGAACAATGATAACATGACAACTGGACGAGACTTTATGAAGAGGTACGAAACAAAGAGGCACAAAACAAAATATCCATGGGGTAACCAGATACGGGAATATCAACCTAATCGAGAAGATGAAGAGACACGGTCAAAATGAATCAGGGCAAGATACAGGGCAGATTCGAAGATCTTCAATTAATGAGCCAAATGTTACATAACCTTCACGTGACAGTTACGGCTAATCATTGTAATGTTACATTAATGCCATTATAAGTCTAATGCTCAATCACTTAAAAGGGTAGACGTTACATTGAGAAATACCCTATATAAGGGAGTAAAAGATAGGTTGTAAAGACACGTTCGAACCACTATTGCAATATTCTTACTTTTTACGCATCTTATTGCTTTCTATTTACAAGTTCACTTGCAATTATTAGTATATCCTTTGGTTATCAGAAACCTGTGTTCTTCTTAAATTAGCTTTGGTAGAGAATCTAATTTTTTGGTTAAACAACGCATACCTGAGATGGGCGGGCGGTGGCTTCAACTCCAACTTTGGTGGTTATTCTATGGATGGCTTGGCTGGAGGAGTTTCTCTTTTTTCTAAGTGCAGGGGCTCAAATTCCAGTGATCTCTTCCAAAAGCCTTTTCCCTCAAGAGCCAGCACTCATTCCACTAATTCTTCCCCATTCACCTTATCTAAATTCATAAGACATGCAACAATGGGGTCCTCAATAGGCAGGGACTCATCATCCTCTTCCAGGATTACATCCACGGCATCAATAAGAGAACAATTGGCGAATTCAGTTGGTCGCCTGATGGATTTCTGCATGTTGAATGTTATCTCCTCATCATTCAACCTCATCTTGAGTTCCCCAGTTTCACAATCAGTGAGAGCTCGCCCCGTGGCCAAGAACGTCTTTCCAAAAATTATGGGAATTTCTTCATCCACTCTACAATCCAGAATCACAAAATCTGCAGGGAACACAAATTTCCCTACCTGCACCAACACGTCATCCAGAATACCTGAGAGCCTTTTCACGGTTCTGTCAGCCAGCTGAAATAACATAGACGTCACTATAGCTCTTCCAATACCCAACCCCTTATAGATAGCCAGGGGCACAAGATTAATGTTAGCCCCCAAATCACAGAGTGCCTTGGCAAAGGCAAAGTTACCAATAGTGCAGGGAATTGTGAAACTCCCTGGATCAGACAACTTCTCAGCAATTGGTCTAGTCACAACAGCACTGCAGGTCTGAGTTAGAGTAATTGTGGCCAAGTATTGGAAGTCGAATTTTCGGTACATCAAGTCCTTCATCATTTTTGCATAACCAGGCCTCTCCTTCAAAGCATCAATCAATGGAATATTTACCTGAATTGTTTTCAACATCTCCAATAACTTCTTGTATTGTTCATCCTTCTGGTGCTTGGCCAGCCTCTGTAGGAATGGTGCTGGAGGTCTCTTCTTCCCAGTGATTTGGGTTTTCTCTTTGTCAGGCACTACCTTAACTATCAGTTCCTGGGTTGTCTCGGCTTCTTTCTCAGCCTCAATATGTGTGTTGGTTTATTCCTGGGGAGGTTGCACTGTCACCTCTGTCAGTCTTGCTGAATCATTTAGTTCAATGGGCACTGGTACAAGTGTCTCAGCCTGTCTGCTTTCTCGAGCCCTCTCTTGCTCAAAGTCTAGGTCTCTGCCATTACGTAGACTCACTGCCATCAGCTGCTTTGGGCCTTGATCTCTTGGATTTACCTGAGTGTCTGCAGGCAATGTCCTATGAGGACGATTATTCAATGACATCGAAATCTGACCCATCTGCACTTCCATATTCTTTATGGCTGACTCTTGTGCATCTACTCTTTCACTCATTTTTGCATTTGACCCAATAACCTGCTGCATCATTGCCTCGAGTCTAGCAAACCAATCTTTCTGTCTCCCACCATGTTGTTGCTAAGGAGAATGATAAGCCTGTTGCTGATTCTGGTTATTGTACCCCTGTGGCCTTTGGTAGGGCGCCACACTACCGTGAGGTCGCATGGCTCCCATCTTTCCATTGTTGTGATGCGGCTGGACTGGCCTGTATGGCTGATTCTGTTGTCCCCAATTCTGACCACCCTGTCTCTGGCCCCCATAATTAGACACATAATTCATGTTCTTAGGGTAGTGATGATGATCACTTTTAGCATTCCACTAGCTACCAATTGGCTGACTAATGCAAGATGTGCATAAGCCCCCATTGGTTGTATCTACAATGTGCACCTGCTGCTTCTACCCTGACTTTTCCACCCTTTTAGTGAGGATGCTCACTTGTGTCATTAAGGTGGCCATATTTTCAGCAAAGGTGTTTGCTGGATCTAAGGCCACTCAGTGAACTACTGGAGTGATGGGTGAATTCCTGGTTGTCCACCCCGAATGTTGTGCCATCTTGTCAAGCAGGATATGGCTTTCTCTCCATGATTTTCTCAAGAATGCTCCACCAGCTGAAGCATCAACATTAGCCTTCACGCTATCTGCCAGACCCATGTAAAACCGCTTGCCCAACATCTGCTCGGAATATCGTGGTGCGGGCATATAACCAACATTCCTTTGAATCGTTCCCATGTTTCTTGCAATGTTTCAGTTAGTTTCTGTCTGAAGCTCAAATTTTCATCAATTTGCTGAGCAGTCTTGTTGGGTGGATGAAACTTGTTTACAAATTGCTTGACTAACTCCTCCCATGTAGTGATGGAATTGATAGGGAGTGAATTTAGACATGTCTGGGCTGCTCCTGTCACTAAGAATGGAAACAACAATAACTTTATTGCTTCCCGAGTCACGTTTGGCTGCCTTTGAATTTTGCAGATTGACAGGAAATTCTTCAAGTATTGTTGAGGATCTTCAATGTATGACCCCGAAAATAGTCCCTTGTTTTGCAACAAGTGTAACATGTTGTTTGTGATCTGAAAAGATTCAGCATGTATTTGCGGGACTACTATCGCTGTGGACAAATTCTCCACCGTGGGTTGTGCCCAGTCATATAAAGGAGCCTCTGGCACAATAGGCGCCACTACTTGCGCAGCTGGGTCCACCACGTTGTCCCCATTATTGTTAATGTTGTTCACCAGCTCTGCCATGTCTGGTTCAAGTTGTTTAGTTGCTTGTTGTTGCTTGCTTTTCCGGTTGGCCCGATTCAAGGCCTTGAAAACTTTCTCGGGATCTGATAATGCTTCAAACACTTCACCAGTTCTCGATGAGTTTCTAGGCATGCACATGTACAACCAAGTTAGCAAGTGTTAAAATTTAAATGTATGGCTTAGAAATGAAGAAAATTGACTACACTAAAAAAAATTGTATTTCTTCCAACTGTAATTGATAACACCGTTAACTCCTCGGCAATGACACCAAAATTTGATCACGCCCAACTATGCCTTATAAAAAGGACTAAGCGGTTGTTGCAAATATAATCCAAGTATTTAGCCCAGAGTCGAATCCCAGAAGGAATTAACCTATCAATTACTTTTGTTAGACTCACTGAATTCTCCATAATAAACTTTCTAGATGTTTTGAATAAAAATTGATGATATTTCTACTAACTATAACTGAATAAATTAATTAAACTAAGAGCTAACTATGACTGAGTTGTAAACAAATAAGAGAAGGATCTAAGGTTGTGATTTTCCTATTGATGGAATCCCTTCCTGTTATGTTTCATATAGATTTGCTTAATCGTCTCTATCGATCATGAGCACTCTTACTACTGTAAATCTCTCCCGAGTACTTACGACAATTTACTAGACGCACTCTCCCGAGTTACGCTAGCTGGCTTTTATTACAGCTCACTTATCTCGCACCCAAGGTTTCGTTATCCCTAATACCACCTTTAAACCCTCGGTTATTGATCCCTCATATACTTTGGGAGTGGTGTTGTTCAACGATTACCTAAATATGCACTCTCTATCAAGTAATACATACTAAATAGGCACAGTTAATTGAGGGCCCTTCAATCAACCACAACAAGAACGTAGTTGAACAAATAGAGATTAAACTGGGCAAACTATATTAACACAACAAGAAGTTCATCCTTCAAAAGGTTCCATCAAAACCTTAGACTAAATAATTTAACTACTCATAATTTTGCTCATAATAACAACATCAAAATTCATCATGAATGGTAAAACAAAAGGAAGAAAGGTAGAACTTGATGCCGAATTATCCTCTTTGCCTCTTCTTGCCTTGAACAAAACCTTAAAAACCTTGATATCCCTCTTTTTGGGCGAGATGGACCTTTTATAGGTTAAGTGGAATTTCCCCCAAATTTCCAAGTTTACCCCTAAAGTTACCGCATTCTTGGACAAACTAGCGCGGCCGCGCTCGAACCGCGCTAATTGCATAATACACTGTCAGGCTTTCCTAAACTAGCGCGGTCGCGCTCGTGACCGCTCTAGGGACGCTCTAATCAACTTATGCACTATCCCGTTTCTCCTACTCTAGCGTGGCCGCGCTAAGGCCGCGCTTTGCCCATGCTAGAGCGGTTCAACTATTTATCTCTTTTTCTCTTCCTTCTTTCATACGCACAACCCGCAATGAATAGGGAAGGTATAGTAATGCTATGAATGACCCAGTATCGAATACTGGTAATAATATCAGCAAACGAACGTTCTCCTGTGCTTCCATACATGCTGAGCTCCACATATTCTTGTACAGTCAAAGAAGACCGATTCCGTAAAAGATGAGATCAGTAAATGACAATTCACTGAAATTTCATCTTTGTGAGATCTTCAATATTGTATCGAGGGCGTCTTTAGAGTATATCGAATCAGTATAGCTATCCTTCTTCTGACACAGCTAATTTAGCTCCAAATGCTGTCCTATGTCCTCATAAGCACAACTTGCTCCTGCAAAACATAAAATTCACAATTAGAGCCATTTTATCGTCATTTAACCTTCCTAGAACAGAGGAATATAGTAAAGTTGGGATATAAATAGTCATTAAACTACATGAATCCAGCCTTTTATCAGCCATCAACTATTTTTAGACATAACATGGATATTTTCTTTCAAGGTAAAGGTACTTACCTGATTTGTTTCATCTTCAGCCTCTGAGTCGCTCATAACCATCATTCTTGTCACTTCATGTTCTGTCTGGCTTTCTTCAATTGTCATTAGGGCAACCTCAATGTCTTTATTTCCAAAATCTTCCTCTAATGTCCTGCATATTTAATGAGCAGAGGCACAAGAGAGCACTTTGTAGAGAACACTCCTTGGTAGACTTCTCTAGAGAAGATCCTTCGTCTTAGCATTTTTTTTTTGGATCATGTGACAATCCTCAACATCATATTTCTCCTCTATCTTGATACTCCTATTTCCATCACTCTCCACTTTGGCAGGTATAATTGGTCCATCATTGAAAATTATCCATAGATCAAAATTAGTATCCTGAAGGAACGCTTCCATACGCATATTCCATTCACCATAATGGTGTCCATCAAAAGGGGGGGTGGGGGGTCATCCAATATGAATTCCTAGTTGTACAAGGGGTTCAACTTCAACAACTTTGTGTGCATCAATTACATCATAAATACTAATAGCCTTGTCCTCATTCTCCTCCTATTATCACTTCGACTGTCTTCATATGCTGCTAGAAAGGCTTGTTTCATGGCCTCAGTGAACCCCTTGCTTAGGATTTTGCCTTTGTTTAGGCCTCGCTCTTTCATCTTTTCCCTTTTCTCCCTTGCAGCTCTTTTTTTCATTCAATTCCCCACATTGAGCAATCTTTAAAAATGTGATCCAGTTTGTTACACTTGTAACACCCATTGTATGAAGACTTGTTAATCTGCTTAGGTTTGCCACTGTTTTCTCTCTCCGATGCATTTTTGGAATTCTTCATGAACTTGTTGAACTTATTGAACATTGTTAGGTCATGTTCATCATTGTCAGACTCATCTTCTTTGAATGCCTTAAGAACCAAGGATTCCCTCTTTGGTTCCTCCTTGCATAGTTCCATCTTTCTCATATAATGAGTTTTTAAGTTCCCAATCAACTCGTCCAGTGAATTCTTAGCCAACTCCTTTGCTTCCTAGATGGATGTGACTTTTGATTCCCATGAAGCGGGGAGAATCCTTAGAATCTTGCTAGCCAACTCGTTAGGCGTAAATATCTTTCCCAATGGCTTTAGTTCATTTGTTATCATGGTGAACCTAGTCATCATCTCTCGAATAGGTTCAGACTCATTCATAGAGAAGAGCTCATAGTTTATCATGAACAACACAATCATTGATCTCTTCACTTGATTTGTTCCTTCATGAGTAGTTTGATGTACATCCCATATCTCTTTAGCATTAGAGCATGCAGATATCTTGTTGTACTCATTAGGGCCAAGTCTATAGATGAGGATGTTCTTGTCCTTTGTGTTCTTTCCTATCATCCTGAAATCTACAGCTACAAATTCAGAGGGGTCTTTGGGAACATTTTCATTTTGCCCATTTTGTTTGGTAGGAGTTAGTGATCCTCGATTCACTATTATCAATAGTTCATAGTCCTCAGTCGTTAGGAAATCCTCCATTCTTGCCTTCCACCAACCGTAGTATTTTTCATTGAACAAAGGTGGTCTAATAGTTGACTTTCCCTCGTTAATTCCAAGCAGAGCACTCATTTTGCTTCCAAGATCTCTATAAGTGTTAACCAAGTTTGAGAGAACCTGCTTTGGTACCAATTGTTAATTTGAGGGCCTTCCTAAATTACTAAAGAACTTAGTTCTTTGACTTACTCCTTACGCGTAAATAAAATAAACAGAAAAAACAAGAACATCAATTTTTACGTGGAAAATCACCTGGCTCAAAGGTGAAAAAATCACGACCTATCACGTAGGATTTCAACTTCAACTTCACTAGAACAAATGAGCCAAATATACTAATTGCAAGACTTGTAAACCAATACCCATACAATTCTCCTACTTCAACTACTTGAATGGATTACGAGTTACTCTAACTTGCACACTCAAACAATTCTAACTAACAAGCTTTGAATAACATCTTGATTACAACTCGATTATCTAGTATACATGAACTAACATACTCAAGAAAAATATTGACACTAATGATCGACTTGAGTGTTGAACTTGAAATGCAGTATTTTGTTCCTCAGTTAAGATGCAGAAGGATGATCTTCTCGGTCCATGGGGAAAGTATTTAACTTCCCAATACTTCGAGATCTTTGGGAGTCCTGCACACACACAACTTGTTGTTTGATAACAATCCTAAAGTTCCAAAAACTCCACGAATCTTGTGACTCTTGTCTATTACATATGTGAGCATATATTCTTGGACAACAATCCTTATCGCTTCAAGATCCCTTTCTAGCAATCTCGGATTATAGTAACTTTATGTAAAAGTGACTGTCTTGTAAGAACCTTGAGTAGCTTTCAAGGGGAATTGGAGGAAGAAATTGTAGGTCTGATTTAGTACATTTTATCTACATATTGCACAATACATATTATATCAGAGCTACAGAACAACATTTAAATAAATTAACTACAATTAAACTAATATTTATCTACAGTGTACTTTCTGTTTATTACAAATGATCTACAATTTTATTAAGTTGTACCCATATGTTGTAACAGAGAAGGAAACAATGCATGTGGACTCTTCTAAACAAATTAACTACAATTAAGCTATAACTTATCTACAATGTAGTTTATGTTTATTACAAATGATCTACAATTTAATAAGTTATACACATTTGTTGTAACAGAGAAGGAAACAATGCATGTGTACCTCCAAAACAGGTGTCACGACCCGGAAATCCTACCTTCCAGGTCGTGACTGCGTCTAACGTTGAACCCAATAGACAAGCCAACGTACACAATATTATTACCCTGATAACACAACGTAACAGTATTTAAAACTATTAAACTTCAAACATTTAGTGAAATAACTCAAATTCATTAACGTTCAATCTTTACCGAAAATATCCCACACCATTAACTTTCA
>MDKH01149115.1:0-47248 GCA_005239495.1 Nicotiana undulata
GAGTTTGAGCTTTAATCGCTAGTGTTTTGCACTAATTGTGTGTTTTATGCCTTGTAGGTGTGACTCCGAGTTATATAGATGTTATAGAATGAATTTAAGTGATTTGAAGCTTTGAAGTCTGACTAAAAGCTCAAGGAATTAAGCCGGGATCGTGTTCGGGGGTCAAATTTGATAGTTGAAGAGCAAACGAAGACTCGATGAGGCATATTGCGCACTGTCTAGTAAAATGGACATAACATTTTGCTCCGAACTCCATTTGGTCTGTATAATATATGGTTGAAAAGATAACTCAAAGGGCTACAACTTTCATGTTTTACGTTTTTTTCCAATTCCTAACGGAACAAGGTGAAGAATGCGGTCAAAATTGCGACCACGGAACTGAACGCGGCAGAATCAGAGAGCATGTTTGGCCGCGCCCGCGCCGTGTTTAGGCGTAAAAAAAAGTCCTTTTTTGCGTGGGAGAAGGTATAATTGTTTGGGCCCGACCCTACTTGGTATATATACATGGGAGAACGTTATTTTTAGGGATCGAACATATTTTTGAAGGAGAATTCACGTGGAGGAACACACATCACGCTTGGAGGAGGCTTCTACCTAGTTTTTCTTCTCTTCTCTTCCTTTAATTTCATAGTTTATTAGTTCTAGAGTTTTGGGTGCTACATGAACGTTGTAGATTGAAGCTTGAATTGTTATTATTATTTTATCATATTGGTTTATTTATTCAATCTTGCGCTTAATTATTTGATTGCTTGACCACCAATTGAATACTACCTACGAATCTAGGATTGAACTCGGGAGAGGGAATTCTAGATTGCATATAAGATTGGGTAGAGCAAGATCTTAACTCTTAAGGGGAGCGAATTTGCGGTTAGGATAGGAATATACCTAATCGCCTTGCTTAGTTACTATACATGAATTATTAATGTGTTCTTGTTAATCCTAATTTCATAAGAATATAGGCGTTAGGTTAGCTTGAATAAGCGAGTTGTACTTCTGGAGAAGGCTACGAGCAATATTAACCCTGTCAACCAATAAACCAGATAAATTAATTAGACGATTTAAGTGGAAAACTCAACGGAATTGTTAGCTAATCCATAGCTCTAGAATATCGGCTCTTATTGAATTCATGTCTAATTTCGCCAACTTATTTCTTTAATTTCATAGTTTACTATTCTAGATTAATTTTAGTTAAATATTCATACTTTAGGATTCACTTGAATAGATTAATTGTATGGGTTTAATTTAGTTGATAGTTAATCATAAGTCCCTGTGGGTACGATATCTGGACTTACAATCTTATATTACTTGTCAACCACGTATACTTACGTGTGCGTTTGGGAGCAACTTTCTCAACACTCCCCTCAAGTAAGGAGGTGCAAAAATGTTGTGAACTCTTAGCTTGGAGATTAGATGTTCATGTTGAAATCTGGTGAGACCCTTCGTAAGAATATTTGCCGGTTGATCTTTGCTAGGAATGTACCTTGTTGCTATCAGACCTTGCACTATCCTCTCCCTTATAAAATGGAAATCTATTTCAATGTGTTTGGTTCTCTCATGATATACAAGATTGGCTACAATGTGCATAGCAACCTTGCTATCATTGTACACTTCAATAGGTAAGGTTACTTTAATCCCAATTTCTTGCATAAGTCCTTGTAGCCAAATTAGTTCAGCTACTTTGGCTGGAATGCTTCTCTATTCAGCCTCTGTAGAACTCCTAGATACTGTAGTTTGTTTCTTTGATTTTCAAGCAACTAAGGAATCTCCAATCTTGATTAAGTATCATGTTACTGATTTTCTGGAAATTGGACATGATGCTCAGTCTGCACTACAGTAGGTTGTGATATTATTGTTTATTGAGCTTGATGGCAGAGTTCCTCTTCCTGGTTGATTCTTGACATATTTCCTTTGGTGCATAAGTATCCCTTGTTTAGATCTTGCAAACGCAATATCTAGAAAATACTTTAACTCACCCAGATCCTTCATTTTAAATACCTGTTGCAAACTGCTTTTTGTTTCTTCTATCAAACTCAGACTATCACCTGTTATAAGCATATCATCAACATACACTAACACCATAGTAGTACCTTCAAATGTTTTCCTAATAAACAAAGAGTGGTCAAACTGACTTTGCTTGAATTCAAACTTTATTAGAGCTTCAGTCAATTTTGCATTCTTTTGTCTTGGGGCTTGTTTTAGGACACACAAGGATTTTATGAGCATACATACTGGTTTCTTCTCCCCTGGATCTTAAATCCATGTGGAAGCTCCATGTAAAGTTCATCATATAAATCTCCTTGAAGAAATACATTATACACATCCATTTGGTGTATATGCCACTTCTTTCCTGCTGCAACTGCCAGTACTGTTCTTAATGTCTTCATTTTAATTACTGGAGAAAAAGTTTCCTGGTAATCAATTCCCTTTTTTTACTGTATCCCTTTGCTAATAATTGGCTTTAAACCTCTCAATTTCACCTGTATCCTTGTACTTTACTTTGTAAATTCATTTACACCCTATTGGTATTTTGCCTTCAGGAAGAGACACTATATCCCATGTATGATTACTTTGTAAAGCATCAATTTCTGCTTTTATTGCTTCTATCCATCTAGGATCTTTGACTACTTCTGAATAGGTTGTAGGCTCAGTTACACTTGAAGAGGTGGCTATGAGTGCTTGATAAGCTGGGGACTGTCCTTCATAAGTAATGTAGTTTGATATAGAAAATGGAACCTCTTGATGAATATTAAGTGACACAAAGTCACTCAGCCATATAGGTGGTCTTTTTTCACTACCAGACCTTCTATATCCAGATTGAATTACTGGGTCTGTGGTCTGTGTGAACTATGTAGCTGGTATCTCAGTGCATATGTTTTGAAATTCTTGAGTTGGACTGTCTATAGTTTGATTTCCAATTTCTTCATAGACTTGAGCTAGCTCCTTTGTAGTTTCTAAGATATGGTTAAGTTATGGTTCCACGGTATCACTAGGGATTTGGATTGATGTCTGATTATGTACTTGTATACACTGAGGAACTGAACATTGAATGTCTTGTAGGTGTGAGGTTGTTGAGATTGGGAATATAGGCACTGAGTAGTCTTCTTTCTTCTTGAAAGGAAAAACATCTTCTCTAAACATTACATCCCTATTAACAAAGAAGGTCCCATCCTTCAGATCATATAATAGGTATCCTTTTTGAGTTTCTACATATCCCATATGGACTGCATTTTTGGTTCTTGATAACAATTTGTCATGTTGTTGAACTAATTTTGCATAACATAAGCATCCTAATAACCTTAGATGAGTATAGGAAGGTAGTTTATGATGTAGTCTTTCATAGGGAATTTTGTTGTTGATAACGACACTTGGTATCCTGTTTATGAGGTAAACAACAACATTTACACAGTGACCCCAAAATCTAATTGGTATTTCAGCTTGAAACCTAATAGCCCTGGCGATCTCTAGAATATGTATGTGCTTCCTCTCAGCAACTCCATTTTGCTGAAGAGTATAGGCACATGAAGTTTGGTGAATAGCCCCAAGTTTATTAAACATCTCGCTGCATACTGAGTTTATAAACTCAGTGCCATTATCACTTCTGATAACTCTAATAATATTGTCAAGTTGAGTTTTGACTAATATCAATAATTGTTGTAGTAAGACACATACTTCAGACTTCTGCTTTAGCAAGGAAGGAAACTTTATGCTCGAACAGTCTGGGCTTGGTGGTCAGGATTTATTATAAGGTCCAAACACTCAAATGAACTATGCCCACAAAGACCACTTAAGACATGACATGAAGCTTGTACATATTTGCAATCGTGTGTGTTGTGGACAAAAATGAAAGAAAGTTTCTACCTTGCATATATATATTTTGTCTCTTAAAAACTACTACATTTTGTTCCTTAAGTACATCGGGCCCAAGGTCCACCTCTATCCGGATCCAAGAGATCACCCCACTCGGGGACTGTTGTCCTGGGCAAGACCGGATGGATCGGGTATCGAAGCACGAGGTAATAATCCTATTGAGAAATATCCAAACTTAAAAGGCTATGGACATCCTAGAAACGGCTCGGAGACGTCCAAAACCCGTAACCAAAACGTAAGGCCTTCAATTTTTCAAAACCGGTTCAAAGGCTAACCTCAGCAAAATTATAATCTAAAAAAAACTAAGTAAGCACTTTGGGAAAAGCTTCCATTCATACCAAGCCCCCACAAGTTCTAAACAAAATTATATCGAGAACAATCTTTGTTCAAACCTCCGAACAAGACCTTATGACTACGTGCCAAGGCATTTGAAATCATTGCAATCGTAAAGAAAAAATCAAAAGAAACCAACTTGAAATTGTTGAAGGGAAAACAACCTCAATAAAATGTATAAAAATACAAAAACGAAGAAAATTCTACAAGGAACATTAGCCTGATCTTCGTCGGAGTCCGCCTCATCACCGGGGCCATAGGGGTCGTCTCTGCCCTCAGGGATCCGCTGGAACCCTCAAAGCCCTCATTATCCTCGGGATATGCAAACTTCTTGGCCTTTACCTCGATCCTCTTAGATTTTTTGACCTCGGTCGATAGGTCGAAACCTCGACCATGAACTTCTTAGAGACCATCCCTTCGGGACTGCCACTTCACGTATTTAACAATGTCTTTTAGGTGGTCCTGGGTTGCCTCAACGTCAGCTTTGTACTGGGCTCACCATCTCTTCAACATCGGTCCTGGTTATTTTCGCCACTAACTTGGCTATTTTAAGCTCCTTCTCACGGGTATCCCGTTCGGCAGCGTCTGAGCCCAATTGAGACTAGAGGTCTTATATTTTTGGGGCCCGGCCTCAGCTTTCTCCCTCGTCTCTCGAAGTTGGACTTTAGTGGAGGACAAATGCTCCTCGGAATTCGCCTTTTCCAAAGCCAATAGGTCCATCCTTCCTTTCCATTCTCCGGCCATGGACTTGACCTCGTCCATCTCGGTTCGAAGTTGGTTGATTCAATCAAGCTTCTGCTGGACCTGCGAGTTTTGACCGTTAGTCTCCATGCATAACTCGTCGTCACTAAATTGAAAGATATTTACCTGTTCCACCAGGGCAGGATGTTCTTTCTGAGCCGCGTCCAACTCAGCCCGTAAATTCTTGACTTCTCCTTCACGTTGCTCGCTGAGAAGCTTATACATGTCCTTCTTCTCATAAATCTCTTTGACTTCGGCATCGAGTTGGCTAAGCTCATCCCCGCACCAGAGAAAAGTTTCATGGTGGAGCACCGAGACCTACAGAATGTGAAAAAGAAAAGGCATTAAAGCCATCGAAATCTGAATTCAAAAATAAAAGAGTGTGATATCACTTTACCCGGTTCAGTGCCTGCTGCGCTTCATTGAACAAGCATGGCGCGTCCACCTCGTTCATCTTTGCTTGGTCTTCCAGGAATTGGAGGTAGATAGCCATCCTGACGGGGATGAAAAGAACTTGAGCATCCTTCGGAACGGTGATAAATCGCTTTCAGCCAGGATCTGTGCTCGGAGCGGGGAACCGGCTGATCAACCTCGGCTCGAGTTTGGCCTACCAACCTCCAAGGATGGACTTTTCCTCGGCACCTCTAGGTCACCTAACCTGAAGAAGTCTTCTAGGGAGGTTAAGTCTTCGGAGGGAATCATCCACTCCATGAGCCCCTTCGTTGGATCGCTCCTTCATCGCTCGGGCTTCATCGAACATAGACTCTGTGAACGAGGTTGATCCTGAAATCTCTATAACACCGGGTGGGGAAGAGTCGGTGACTCGAGAGGTCTCGACCCATGTTTTTCCCCTCGACTTCCACCTGCTCCTTAGGGACAGACGGCTCGCGGGCCATATTTCGTCCTCTTCAAGACTCGTCTCTGTGACGAAAAAGTAAGTCCGAGTCAAGCACTTGGGAGTTGGAGATTTCCTTTGGCTTACGAGCCAACCTTCTCCCCGGTTTCTTTCTTTCAGAGCTTGGGGAACTCGGGGCCCTCTTACTTTTCTTCTCTCTGGCTATGGCTCCAGGATTCTCCGAAGTAGGAGGATCAGCGGGTAGGTACTCGCTCCCTACCAAGGGCCTAAGCTCTATGGTCTTAGGCAAACCTACAAAAAAAAAAAAGAGGAAAGAATCAATGAGGACATAGTAATAAAAGAAGAAGGTTCAAGGCTACTTATTTAGATAAAGCAATCTTACCGTGAGATCAGGCCTCCCAGCGACCCTTCGAGAGCTCGCGCCACGAGCGCTCGGCAAGCATCTGCGAACAAATGCTTCTAATCCAGTCCTTAAGCTGAGGAATAACATTTGGAACTCGAGCGAGGGTTGCACCACAACAAACACCGATGAGAAAAGGGAAGATAAAACATGAAATCGACGTTTAAGAGGAGTTATATGTACGTGATACGTTCCACTTCTCGGGGAACGACCTCCACTCGGTAGGTATTAGGTCGGCGATCCTCACCCGAACAAAGCGTCCTTGCCAACCCCGATCTCAGTCCTCGTCGATACTCGAAAATGGGGCTTTGTTGGACCACCGTACGAGCTTTATCAGCCCCCAAGATAATCAGAGACTCTATAAATGGAGCATATGATCGATGGTGAACGTGCACGAATCGATTTTGTTCACAAAGAATCGGAGGAGGATCACGATCCTCCACAATGATGGATGAATTTGGCCGAGGCATACATCGTACCTCATGCAGAAGTACAAGATAACCGGGTCCACCAGAACCAATGTAAAGGGATAAGAATAAACACTTCTATATCCCTCAACATGTGTAGTGATATCGTGGTCGGGCCCGGGAATCACTACATCCTTATCCGCCCAGTCGTAGTCCTTTTGAACTGCAAGAAGAACGTTCTCGGTAATAGAGCAGATGTACCGTGACACCACATCGTATCGGCCTTGATCACCCCCCCCCCCATGGGGACAAATATTTTTAGGGGGCTCAGTTTCCGGTTCATCAGTGGCCGCACCCAGAACGGATCCCTCAAGGACGACCACATCAGGAGCGGTCTCCTCGACCTCAGTGGTCGATCGCGAAGAAGAAGGAGCATCTTTCTGGGTAACGATCTTGGAAGTCTTTTCCATTTCTTTATCTGGTTAGAAGGGTTTGAAACTATGAAGGAGAATGAGGAGATGAGGGGTGAGAACTTGCTAATAAAAACAAGCACACTGGCTTAAGTAAGGGTTAAAAGAAAGGTTGTAACTTGAAGAATGAAGGTAAGAATATTGAGGATGAAAGAAGACTATAGTATCTTAAAGGATCGAAGGTAGAAGCTAGGTCCAAAGTAAAAATGAACGAAGGAAGGGTTTTTTATAGGGGCTTAGCGTCGTTTCACATTCAGGCATAACCTGCCTACGGCGGACACACGTTAGGGGTCATTGTGACGCGACTGACGGGACGTTTCGGTTTCTTTGTCGTTATATGTCGCAGGGTGTTAAAGAAGAGATCGAAGAACTCATAACGTTCCTTATCGTTTCCGTTAAACTTACTCTCCAAAAAATGAGTGAACTATCTGTATACGGATGAAATCGGACCCATAAGTAAGCCCGATTCCCGATAAAATAAATCGAGTAAGGGACGCGATGACGAGGAGCCGGAATCGAGGTAAGGGACTCATCGAGGCAGGCACCGGGGGCACAACTCCTGCCCTCGAGTATATTGAGGACATGACCCCAGGATCGATCAAATTCCCAAAAGACCTTGGAGAGCACTATTGGGCAATCGAATATGATTAACAGAAGGTTGTAATATCTGTGACCAATCGGGTATCACGGTGCGGATCTCGACATGCACTTATGGGAATCCAGTAATTAGTTAAACGCGAGATTTTTACCTCTTATTAAATTATACCTAGAGCGGGATTCCCCTACTATATAAAGGGGGGTTTGATTATTCATTGAACACATTGTAACATTCATCCCAAAGCATTATATTATTATTTTCATTGTTATTCCTAGCTCTTATTCTCGTTCATCAATGCTAGCCATTGTGAATCCATATCGAGGGTGGATATTTCATCAAGGCTAGAATTATCTTCCTCACGTGGTTTGAATTTACTATATCTTTATTTGTTTAATCTAATGTAATTTATCGTTTGTATCGAATTAATTCACGTATTCTTAAAACTACTTACAAATTTAATTGTTATACATTTTTTAGGGTAAACACACATTAAGTGATTTGTATTTTCACCTTAAGTTTTAAGTAACCATGATTAACTGATATGCATTCTTAGAGGCCAAGTCAAAATTTGAAGTTTGCAGGTTCAACATTCTAGTCAGTTTTAAGTTATTGAGTTCTACATTAATATTTCATATTTATTCAAAAAGTTTCTTAACATAAATTCGATTTTAGATCAAATCTATTGGGTTCGGCCAAACCCACGAATCAAAGGTTAGATCCTCCCTGCGTATTCTTCCCGTAACTTTTAACTATTAAAGTTAAATTGGTCGATTTGGTATAAACACCCAATGCGTTCACTCAATCTATGATATTATATTAAACCTGTCAAACGGGTCAGACCAGCCCGGTTTCGGACCAGCCCAGGCCCGCCCGTTGATTAGGGGTCGGGCAGGGCTGGGTTTGGACGTGAACCGGCTTGTGCTTGGGAAGGTTTTACTACCAGGTAACCGGACCAGTCCAACCTGGTAAGGTTTTTCAATCTTGAACAGGTTAACCAGACTGGCCTGGTTCAACATCTAGTTCAATTATTAATATTTTTAATACTCTCGATTGTTACTTGTCATGACACAAAATCCACTAGTCGTGATGGCACCTAACCTAACCCGTTAGGTCAGCCAATTAACAGTTAAAACAATTCTAATAAATTAAAGGTGACCAACACATGATATATCTGGATTCTATACAATTCCCAAGGACTGGTAATATAAGTCATGAGCTACTAAGACTGGATTATTGCAAAAACTGATATGAAATAAATATAACTTATGTTTGAAATGTACATAAACAGAATTCAACTCTAAAACTACCCAAGGACAAATGGCAGTCACACCCAAAAGGCACGAATATCTTGAGAGTCAGCTCCGGCCATCCACCACAGCTCCGCTCTAAGATCTGCACGCAAGGTGCAGAAGTGTATTATGAGTAAAACTGACCCCATGTACTCAATACGTATCTTGACTAACCACGGTGAAATAGTGATGAGGCTTTTTAGTTAAAAGATACTCACATATATAACATGTGCAGTAGACTAGCAATAGAATAATACTAGAATATAACGGAAAAGAGTACAAAAAGCAAACATGTGAAGCAATAACTGATTGCTAGAAGAACCACGATTTATATTCCTCAATATCACGACCAATCCTTTCCTTAGAGAGATAACCAACAAACCACAGTAGTAAATCCATAACTTTCATAGTGTGAGAAATGTACTCAAGATATCAAATCAAATGGCACGACAACACCCTTCGTGCATTTATCTCATTCTCACCAAATATTTGTTTAACAGTACCAATTAGGTGAATGAAATACCAATAACAGTAATGACAAAATGGAAATACACAGGTAGAAATAATGAACAAGGCAGTACATATAGACAGCGCTAACAAACTAGGTAGAAGGCATAGAAGTAATGACAACAATTAGGAAAGACAAACATAAATTTCACTAACTAACATGGTAAAAGGCCTAAATGTAGATATAACAAAAAGAGGGAAAACATGGTATTTATGAGCTAACAAATATAAGTCATGAATAACCAACATGGTAGAAGACTTATACGAAAGTGCAACAAGTGAGGAACGACATAGATGTATGTGTGACAAACAAGAGGGAAAAACATGATATTTGTAAGTTAAGCAGATAAAAGGCATAGATAATACAACTACAATTTGAGGTAAATGAAGAAGACAGAATAACAACGACAAGTCACATAGAAAACATAGGTGCAACAGTAATAACTCAAGATAAAAAGATTGAATATATATACATAAGGAAAAGATACATAATGCATGTCTCTCGTCCTTGCCTGCACAGAAACACCCTTCGTGCCATGAACGCATGATAATATGAAAACATGATTATGTAAATGAAATGGCACGGCATCACCCTCCGCGTTTTTACTCTCATCCTCATGTAATGTAATTGAGATCATGATAATGTAAATGAAATGGCTCGGCATCACCTTCGTGCTTTTGCTCTCATCCTCACGATATAATGTGAATGAAACAACACGACATCACCTTTTGTGCTTTTACTCCCATCCTCACATAGTAATGTAAATGAGATCATGATAATGTAAATAAAATGGCATGACATCACCCTTCGTATTTTACACTCTTCCTCACCAAACACATGTGTATCAATGATAGCACGGTAGGATGCACGAATAACATCAAGGAGAGTGATTAAGCGAATATTCCAAATGAACATCAATCATAGCTTTCAATCCAATAACAAAAATCGAGTATAGAACACTTACCCCAATACATGTGGTGAAAATTGCCTCCAAATTGCTCAAATAAGAGCTCTCCAACTCAAAATATGACCAAATGAACAAACACTCGATATTATATGCTTCTGCCCAACTGTTCTGTCTCGTTTCTTATGCCAAACGATCCCGAAACTCAATTTTGATGCCTCCAATTGATTTCTCGTGAAACTCCAGTCAAGTTAGGCTTTTGAATTACTCTATTTGACTTTATAATGAAGGATATATGTTGGTTTCAATATTTAAAAATAACCCACATTTTTAAATATGAATTCAGTGGCAATTTCGTAATTAATCTAAAAAAAAATCTAGCAACCCTATTCTTAGTAAAATGGCCATAAATTTCTCATACTATGTCAAAACTTGATGATTCAAGTTGCTATGGTTCCAAAATTACGATGCAGATATAATGGTTTAGTCGTAACACGAATCAAAGGCCATTTGCTTGATATGATAATATTTATGCTCAAATCGACGTCGAAACCGAAAAACAATCACCATACAACCCAAACTTATCCAAAACCGAAATTTAACCAAACTTTATGGACATATCCAAAATCATCATAAAACCCTGTTGGAATAATTAAAACATGATTACGAGTCCGTTGACTCAAAAGTCAACCTTGGTCAACTATTCATACTTTAAGCTTCTAAAACGAGAATCATTCTTCCAAATCAATCCTGAATCGCTCAAAGATCGAAATCAACCATACACGCAAGTCATATTACATAATATGAAGCTACTCAAAGTCTCCAATCACCGAATGGAACGCTAAATCTCGAAACGATGGCTCGGGTCGTTATAGTTGGCAATGGTCAGCTGCCATTTTGACTGTTGCCCAATAACTAATTTGCAATAATAGCCCTTGTTTGGGCATTTTTTTTTAAAATAATACTTTTATTATTTATTAATATATCCCTTTGAAAAAGTAATGTCACGACCCAAACCGATCGGCCGCGACGGGCACCCGGTACCTTACTCAATCGAGTACTAATATAACGTATCTTTCTTATTACATAATCATAGGTAAGTAGGCCAGAAGGAGCGTCATGAGATAACCAGAGTAAACATATGGGAATAACCGACATAGAATGACCCAACTCGACATTTATCCCCTTGCTCTATCTACTGGCTCTTCGGGTTGCCTAACATTTTTTCTCTACTAGGGACGAGAGACATACTAAGATAATATTTATCCCTTCCAGGCTTCCAATGCCTATCTTTGTAGTACTCATATCTGGTTGTACTATTTTAGAGTGCACAATCTAGGTGTCTTACAAGGAGATCTATTAGCACATTTGCAATATCCTTCGGAATGTCAACTAACGCAAACAATCCATCCACCATTTTGGGTTACTCTAACTCCATCTAGATCCTGATATTCCATACTTCTCTTAAACCATATTTGTTTGCTCCCATATGGAATAACTTAGTTCGGTGTGTCCAGTTGTACATACCTCGGTTATCAAGAAGCTTACATATCTTAGTACGCACATGATCTACTGAATACCTTACATTTACTCATCATAAGCATGATGCAAAATCGAGTTCCTCTGACTCAACTCTTCCAAAACCGCATTCAATCCCTTCCAACCATCTTTCTAGATGTAGGCATCGTCGTATTATGAATAAGATGAAGTTTAGGAAATTGAGTTCTTACAACTGAGTTCTACCACACGATCTAGAGTAAGAAGAAAGAGTAACAATCCTAAATGCCCTGTAGCCTCCTGCTTATAAGTGTGGTGCACAACACACCCATAAACAAGACTCTACTAGACACGGCTTGTAGACTCTCTAGGACAGATGTCACGACCCAAATTCTAACCTAGGTCGTGATGGCGTTTATCGTGTTACTAGGCAAGCCAACTTACCGAATATTACTATTGATTGATTTTAAGAATTTAATAAAACAATATCAACATTTAAATTTATCATAAACTAAATCAACTCTAAATATAATTCATATAAAGATACGGAAGCTAGCCCCAAACATCGGGGTGTCACTAAGTCACGAGCGTCTAAAACTATGAACTAAGATATATAAACTGTCTAACTGTCCCAAAGAAGAAATGACCAAAGGAGTAACAAGGTCCTGCGGACGCTAGCAGCTACCTTGCAGTCTCCGCAAATAGCTAGCCTGAACTCAACGATCGCCGCACTCTAATTCACCTGGATCTGCACATAAAGTGCAGGGTGTAGTATGAGTACAACCGTCTCAGTAGTAATAGAAATAACTAAGGAACTGAGTAGTAGTGACGAGCTAAGCAAAACCGTCTAATTTATTATCTTCACAATTCAAAAAAAATAGGAATAAACAGTTAAATTCCATAACCCAGTAAATGCCACAAAGAAATTTAACAGATAAATGCAGCAACATCAAAAGTAAATGCAACCTCATAGCAATGTCACTCCATCACTCATCACTCGCACTCAACACTCAACACTCAACACTCAAACCTCAACACTCAATACACTCAACACTCTGCGCTCACTGGGGGTGAGTACAGACTCTAGAGGGGCTCCCAAATCCCAAGCACTAAGCACGGACAACTCACGTGCTATCATATCAATACCTGGGTCCGCACGGTTAACTCACGTGCTACGCGGACAACTCACGCACTATGGTATCAATACCTGGACCCGCACGGTCAACTCACGTGCTACACAGACAACTCACGCGCTATGGTATGAATACCTGGACCCGCACGGTCAACTCACGTGCTACACAGACAACTCACGCGCTATGGTATTAATATCCTCACAACCATGCCCTCATCCTCACTCAATCATGTACCTCACTAGCCTCACCATCATCAACAAATAAGGGGACGCATCCCACATCAATTATTACAGCATATTAGCAAATAATATAGATTGAGGTAAATATGTACAATAATTTCTATGACTGAGAACAAATAACATAATCATGAATAAAGCCTAAGCATGATCTCTAACATGAAGGCATACAAGTTCAACAACAAGTAACTACGTAAACACAAATGATGGCTATTAGGCCTCACCGGACAGACCAAGTCTCAATCCCTCGAGGTATACACCCACACGCCCGTAACCTAGCATGGGTATCACCTACAAACAGTCACATGATATAAAATTCTTCGGGTTTATACCCTCAAAGCCAGAGTTAAAACTATTACTTACCTCAACAACGTAAAATCCTACTTCGGGATGTCCCCGTCTCTAGACTTTGTATTCAAAGGCTATGAATCTAACCATAATCAGATTAATACCATCAACATAGGCTAACAAATCAAATTCCACAATACAACTACAAAATATGCCAAAAATCCAAAATCGGCCAAAACCCAGCTCCCGGGCCCACATCTCGAATTCAGTCAAAAATGACAAAATCAAAACCCTCGCTCTCTCTCGAGTCTAACCATATAAAATTTATCAAAATCGAACTCCGTTTGGTTCTTCAAATCCCTACCTAAAACTCTCCAAAACTCAAGCCCTAACTCCCTCAATTTCAGTTTGAAATCATCAATCAAATCCTAAAAACGAAGATGAATTAATAAAATATAATCAAAACCAAGTAGAGAACACTTACCCTAAATCCCTATGGTGAAAAACGCCTCCAAAATCTCCCAAATCCGAGCTCCCCAACTCAAAATATGACTGAATAAACAAACCTTGGTTTTATATCAACTATTCTGCCAGTTATTCTGCCTCGTTTCTCATGCCAAAGGATCCCGAAACTTGCTTTTTATGCCTCCAATGGATTCCTTATGAAATTCTAGTCAAGTTAGGTTTTTGAATCACTCAATTTGACCTTATAATGAATGATATATGTAGATTTTAATATTTGCAAATAATGCAGATTTTTAATTACGTCATCAGTGGTAATTTCGTGATTAATTTGAAAAATATGACAACCTTAGTAAAATGGTCATAAAATTGTCATACAATGTTCAAATTTGAAGATTCTTTTTGTTACGGGTCCGTAATTACGATACGGATCTAATTCTTCATTCAAAACAGAAATTGGATCTCATTTGTTCAATATGATATCATTTCTGCTTGAAGAAACAACGTCAAAACATAAGAAAAACGAGCACAACGCAGTCCAAACCTATCCGAAACTCACCCGAGCTCCTCAGAATCCCGTACGAACATACTAACAAGTCCCATAACATAACCCGAACTTAGTCAAACATTCGGAACACCCAAAACAACACCAAAACACCAGATCAACCTCGAATCCATGCCTAAGAACTTCTAAATTTCCAACTTTCGCCAATTCAAGCCTAATTCTACCATGGAACTCCAAATTACATTCCTGACACACTCCTAAGTCTAAATCACCAAACGAAGCTAACCAAATCATAAAAATCCAAATCCGATTTCGTTTATTCAAAAGTCAAAAACTTGGTCAAACATTTTAAAATTAGAGCTTCTAACTGAGACCATTCTCCCAAATCAATTCCGGATAACCTTAAATACCAAAACTGACAATTCACATAAGTTAAAACACATCATACGGAGCTACCCATGCCCTTAAACAATCGAGCAAAGTGAAATTGATCAAAACGACTGGTCGGGTCGTTACAACAGATTTGCTCTAATACCACTTCTGTCACGACCCAAATCGATGGGCCGCGATGGGCACCCGGTACCTTACTCAACCGAGTACCAACATAACGTATCGTTCTTATTACATCATCATAGATAAGTGTGACAGAAGTAGCGTCATGAGATAACCAGAGTAAACATGAGGGAATACCCGACATAGAATGACCCAACCTGATATAGAAATTCATACTTGTGACATACAGGCCTATAAGGCCAATGTGATCCATTATATACTTAAAATATAGACCGACAAGGTCATACAAGTATTCGTATATATGACATCTATCTACAAGCCTCTAAGAGTACATACTTATCATAAAGGTAGGGACAGGACCCCGCCATACCAAACAATACACGTCTAAATCATACTGACCAAACAAGTATCTCCAGAGCAAACAGAGCGCACCAACATCTTCCGCTGAGCTGATAGCCTACTCGGACGACTCTCGACCTATCTATTGGGACCTGCGGGCATGAAACACAGCATCCCTAGGAAAACGAGACGTCAGTACAAATAATGTACCGAGTATGTAAGGAATGAAAATAAATAAATAATAGACATGAGATAAACATAGAGTAAAAGACTCGACATGTAAGTCTGAATAACTCTGTAAATCATGAAATACTCATAGTGTCATGCATATGCGTATGAATGTCATGTCGTGCATAGGTACATGTGTTCATAACATCATCAAGCCTCTGAGGGAATCTCATCACATCATCTCGGCCACTGTTTGCAAAATCATCAACGTATACCAGTTGATCAGGTAGTGGTGCGTATATAACGTCGTAACTTTTTCCCATATCCCATATACATATATTATACATATATACACGTATATAACACCGTCTAGCCATGGGTTAATGTACATATATAAATGAATGCAATGCATGAGAAATACGTCAATAAAATCTCTCGGAATGTCATAAGACCATTATGTCTCTGAGTAATATAATGAAATAAACTTTATCAATTTACGTATTTTTTGAGACCTATGAACAGACAATAGAATAATAAGACATATGGAGAATCAACAACATAGGCATCTCTAGTATTTCTATGAATAGAGTCATTTATGGAAGTTGTGCATTTGCTCTTTTCATTTGTGTCGTATAGATCATGCCAAAAGGAAATAAGGGATAGACTTAACATACATGATCTGATTCTCTTGAAAAATCCTTCCAACACACGTCTTATGCGACAAATCACGTAACGGTGGATCGAAGTAGAGAATAATCCGTATGATATTCTTGAGAAGGATTGCACCGTACTCCCTAAGAATCGCAAATTCTCACGTTGCTAAGTCTTGTATGAATAGAAAATCACATTGCTATTATTTTGAAAGAGTTTGCTGAAGCTTCACCTATTACTTAGATGTAAATTTCTCCATTTGTGAATTAGAGAATCTCTTATGTCTTGGTGGTGTGGGCCCTACTTTGATAAGATGACTAAGCCAAGAACTCCTCCAAAATGTGCCACCTTGTATTGTGAGCTAAGACTCACTATCAAGGCCTTTTTGGGCAGCCACGTTGGGGGTGGGGGTGGGGGTGGGGGGGTTAAGTTTATCAAGTTTATTCAAAATAATTCACCCTTTTCTTCAATTAACTTATTAATCCCCCATTAATCCAATAATTAACTAATTACCCACATAATTAAAAATTATCTCAAATTATTTAAAATACTACTCCTTTTTAACATACCTTATACACCTTACTATCATGGTCATGCGGTATCTTGTACGACACTAGTCCATAAATACCGGATATTTTATCTCGGGCCATAGTTACCCCAAAATGTCATACTTCGAGAAAAAATTATTTTCTTCAATTTGCTTACCCTCTCACCTTCACGAATTTACTTATCACTTGTTTGAAATAACATAATGTGTACAATCTCAAAATAATCTTATTCCCGAACTTACATCGATTAACTACGACGAAACTTTAACGTACGAAAATGCGCGATGTAACATCTCATTTATGAGATTTCATCAATTTATTTATGGCGTACTTTCACGTAGGAATATATGGGGTGTAACAGCTCTAAATAGACCCCTCCATCTTCTTTATTTCTTCACTCATCTCTCAATCCTCAAACCCAAATTTTTAATTCAAGTTAAATCATGCCCCGTGTTTCTAGAGTGCGCTCACATGTTTGGGAACACTTTGAGGTGGTAGAAAAAGATGAAGAAGTTCGCAAAGTAGAGTGCAAGAACTGTGACCGAGCCCTTAATGTTCATCGAAAGTGGGAGGGCACAAGTGGTTTAAGGAGGCATATAAAGGGTTGTCTTGAGCATCCTCCGGGAACTCATATTTAAGTTGATTTAAGACAGTTTGTGTTATTTAAATCTTATTAGACATATTTAAGCTGAATGTGTTAATTTAGTAAACAAGTCAATTTGAAATATTATTATGCAATGAAAATATGAAATGAAAGCCTTTGAAGCTTGATCCTTACATATCAGTCTTATTAAATGATTTTATGTAGCCACTTAATTTCAATTTTACAATTTCAAAATTCAAATTTCAACACTCCAGTAGATGGACAAGAAGTTCATATTGATTATGAATAAATTACTAAGGCAATGCAAAACCTTTGAAGTTTGAAAATTATATTTAATAATTCAAATTTGAATTTACTCTTTTTCCTTAACACCCATATGTTATATCTGTATACGGGCAAACTCGGGGTCAGCACACACCCGAGTACTCGGTGAGACAAACAAAGTAAGAAGTATGAATGTATGAGATAGAGACCGAATCCGAAAACTCTTGAATCAAGGCTGAAACGGGGTACTCGTCGACGGGCCTGATGGTGCAACACCCCCCAACTCGGAGCGAGCTCCGAGAGCTCGGAAGAACTACAAACGGTTGCACCCGACTAACAGAGGTCGTGATATCCGCGCTCAATCGGATATCACGGCCCGGATCTCGCCTGATGTTGGTAACGTATTAGTAAATGACGTAGAAGAAGGGATTTTACCTTTTTTTAGAATTGTACTAGAGGTAAAACTCTCCTACCATATAAAGGGAAAGTTTTTTATTCAATAAACACATGGTAACACGCATACCAAGGCAATAAAATACATTTCTCTACTTCTAGCTACTACAAAGTCTTTACTTTACTTTTATTCTTTGTTCTTGACTGGCTTCTATCACGACCCAAACCGATGGGCCGCGACGGGAACTCGGTATCTTACTCAACCGAGTACCAAGATATCATATCTTTTCGTATCATGCTAATATCGATAATGAGACATAAAGGTTGCTGTAGGATAACTAGAATAAAACATGTAGTACCAACTGATACATAAGGCATACGGGCCTATAAGACCAAAATGATCACTCGTACACTAAACATAGGTCGACAAGTCCATACAATCTTTTACATATATGACATATGTCTACAAGCCTCTAAGAGTACATAATTGTCATAAGGGTCGGGACATGGCCCCCCATACCAACTAATACATATCCAAATCATACTGACCAAATAGTCAACTCGGGAACAAATGGAGCGCACCAACATCTTCCGCTGAGTTGATAGCCTACTTGGAGGACTCTCGACCTGTCTATCGGGACCTGCGGGCATGAAACGCAGCGTCCCCAGGCAAACGGGACGTCAGTAAAATAATGTACCGAGTATGTAAAGAATGAAAATCAGTAAATAATAGACATAAGAGAAACATGGAGTAAAAGACTCAACATGTAAGTCTGAATAACTGTGTGAATCATTTAATACTTATAATATCATGCATACGCATATAAATGCCATACCATACATGGGTATATGTGTTCATAACCTCATCAAGCCTCTGAGGGCATCATATCATCTCGTCCACTGTGGGCAAATCCTCAACGTATACCGATTGATCAGGTGGTGGTACATATATAATGCCGTAACCTTTTCCCATATCCCATACACATATATATACGTGTATATAACGCCATATGGTCATGGATCAATGTACATGTACAAATGAATGCAATGCATGATAAGTACGTCAATAAAATCTCTCGAAACGTCATAAAACCATTATGCCCTCTGATTAATATCATGAAATAAACTTTATCAACTTACATATTTCTTGAGACCCATGAACAAATGATAGAATTATAGGACACGTGGGAAATTAAGAACATAAGCATCTCTAGCATTTCTATAAATAGAGTTATTTATGGAAGTTGCGTGTTTGCTCTTTTCGTTTGTATCATTTGGATCATGCCAAAAATAAAGAAGGGATAGCCTTAACATACCTGAGTCGATTCTCTTGACAATCCCTCTAACACACATCAATTGCGACAAAACACATAACGACAGATCGAAGTAGGAAAAAATCCGTATGATATTCTTGAGAAAGATTGCACCGTAGACGTTTCTAAGCATTGTAAGGGATCATATAAATCCTTGAATTCCATATGTTACTTTGTAGTCTTGTATGAATTTGATGAAGTACTCACGTTTCCATGCCAAAATTTATATCATACTTGTTGAGGCTTTCTTTCCTCACTTTGCAGAGACATAAGCATTCCTTTAAGATGTGAGAAATTCCATTGTGAATTAGAAATGTTATCTTTAACCTTTAGGTGTTCCCCACTTTAGCGGGTGACTAAGCCACCAATTTCTCATATGGTGCCATCTTGAAATGTGAATTAAGAGTCACTTTAACCAAGACTCTTTGGGCTGCCACGTTTGGGGTTCAAGATCTTATCTAAAATATCGTAATTACTTAATTAGCTTAATTTACTTAATCAATATCTCACTAGAAATTCATAATTACCCAATTATTTACATAATTAAGAATTATCTCAAATTACTTAAAATACTACTCACTTTTAACACACTTTATACACCTTACTATTGTGGTCATGTGGTACCTTGTATGGTACTAGTCCATAAATACCGGGTATTATAGCTCGGACCATATTTTATCCCAAATTGTCAAACTTTGACGAAACTCGTTTTCTTTGATTCACTTACCCTCTCACCTTCACGAATTTACTTATCACTTGTTTGAAATAACATAATACTTATAATCCCAAAATAATCTCATTCCCGAACTTACGACGAAACTTTAACGTATGAAAATAGGGAATGTAACATCTCATTTATGAGATTTCATCAATTTGCTTATGGCGTACTTTCACGTACGAAAATATGGGGTGTAACAACTTCGAGCCTAGGACCCAACCGAGGGCAAAAATTATTGTCCAGTCCAAGTTCAAGCTAGGCCATAACGTTACGATTGGTTTGATTATTCACAGTGTCTTTATATCATTTATCTAATATTCTTGATCTCTTGTATCGAACCAATCCACATATCCTTAAAACTGCGTATAAATTCAATTGTTATCCGTTTTAAGTGTAACGACCCGGCCGGTCGTTCCGAGAGTTATAGACCCGTTTCCTCTATTTCTGCTTCTTTGTGTGTTATTCAGCTTTATTATGTTGCATCAGGTTGGTTTGTTCGGGTCTGGAGTGGTTTTGGAGTGGAATGAGACACTTAGTCTCTATTTTAGAAGGTTAAGTTGGAAAAAAGTCAACAGGATGTTGACTTATGAGTAAACGATCTTGGATTGAGATTTTTATGGTTCGGATAGTCCCGTTAGGTGATTTTGTACATAGTAGCGTGTTTGGAATGTAATTTAGAGGTCCGTGGCAGAATGAGGCTTGAATTGACGAAATTGGGAATTCGATAATTTTTGGCCGGCAGTGGAAAATTTGATATCAGAGTCGGAATGGAATTTTATAAGCTGGAATAGATTCATAGTGTCATTTGTGACGTATCAAAATTTGAGGTTATTCGGACGAGGTTTGGTAGGTTTTGGCGTCGTTTGCGAAAATTGGAAGTTTAGAAATTCTTAGGCTTGAATCCGAGGTTGATTTGGTGTTTTGATATTTTTTGAGTGTTCCGAAGGCTCGACTTAGTTCGTATATTGTTATGTGACTTGTTGGTCTTATAGGTTGAGGTACCCAAGGCCTCAGATGTGTTTCAGATGGTTAGCGGATGAGTTTTTGTTGTTGAAGAGTTGCTGAAAATCTGCTGGTGCAAATTCTTCTGGTGTTCTGCACCTGTGGAAGGGGAGCGCAGGTGCGAAGGACGCAAGTGCGGATAGGGGTTGCATATGCAGAAGTTTGGAAGGCTGGGCTTTGAGTGCAGGTGCGAAAGTTGGTCGCACCTGCGAGCCCACAGGTGCGAGGGATGATGCGCAAGTGCGATGTGTGGGCGGATAAGTGATTTCCGCAGGTGCAACACTTGGAACGCAGGTGCGGTCGCGCGGATGCGAGAAATGGGCCGCAGGTGCGAGATGCCTGGCCAGAAGGTATATAAGGAACACTTCGCGAATTTTTGGTCATTCTTCATAATTTCTATTTGGATTTGGAGCTTTTTGGAGAGTTTTGAAGAGGGAGTTAAGGGGGTTTTCATTGAGGTAAGTTACCTAAGCCTAATACTCGTGATTATGGTAATTTCAGTTATTTATGCATGTAATTAGTGAGGATTAGAGATGAAATTTGGGATTTAGGGCTTGAAATTGGAGAGTTTGATTTGGGGATTTGAGGGGTCATATGAGGTCAGATTTTGATAAATTTGGTATGGATGGACTCGTGAGTGAATGGGCTTTCTAGTTTTGTAAATTTTGTCGGATTTCGAGATGTGGGCCCGGGGGCCGGGTTTGAGCCGAATTCGGGATTTTTGCCTCCTTTGATAGTTTTTAAAATTGAATTCATTCCGTTAGCGTATATTGTTGGTAATATACTGATTTTGATTATATTCGGAGAATTTGGAGGCCAAGTCGAGAGGCAAGAGCATCGCGGGTCAGAGATTTGTCCGTTTTGAGGTAAGTAACGATTGTAAATCTAGTCCTGAGGGTATGAAACCCCGGATTTTATATTATTTTACAATTTTTGGGTGACGCACATGCTAGGTGACGGGTGTGTGGGCGTGCACCGTTGGGGATTGTGACTTGGTCCGTCCCGTAGCAACCGCAGAGTTGCGTATTTTGTTGAAATTGTGTAATATCTTTGTGTTTTAGAAAGAGTTCCTGTAAATTGGGTTGGATACCATATTTGGGCCTTGTGCCAGTACTGTTTGGACCCTCAGGGGCTTTTTTCTTACTATCCTCTCACTGTTTTCGATTGGAAATTTATACTCAATCATGATTAAACATGTTTACTGCATAACTCAGTCTTATTACTCTGCTTTGATGCATATAAATGTTGTTTTGGGCTGAGTTCCCTGTTTTTACCGAGATGCCCAAGTGGCTTGTGAGGTTTATGACTGAGTGAGGCCGAGGGCCGTTGTGAGATATTGATACCATAGCACGTGAGTTGTCTGTGCGGATCCAGATACTAATATTATAGCATGTGAGTTGTCTGTACAGATTAGCGCTTGGGCTGTAGGAGCCCCTCCGGAGTTTGAACACCCCTAATAAGTGCAGGTACCTACTGAGTGCCGAGTCCTGAGTGCTGAGTGATTGGGAGGCATGAGTGATGGTGAGGTATGCCCGAGGGGCTGTTATGAGTGATTGTGAGGTATGCCCGAGGGGCTGTTTACGAGTGATTGTGAGACTTACTCGAGGGGCTGTATATGAGTGATGTTTAGCCCGAGGGGTTGTTTATGATTTCATTATTTCACTTTCTTTTGCATTGAGCCTCTATTGAAACTATTGAAGAAATATTTATAAATGATTTTTCACCGAAACTGGATTTTAAACGAGATGATTGACTCAAATACTAATTTGAAAGCATTTTGTATTTACTGAGATTTCATGATGTGGACTTTATGTGTTTTTACTGCTCGTCACTACTGCTAAGTCTTTATTTATGGTTGTTACTTACTCAGTTGATGTACTCACGTTACTCCTTGGACCTTCTGTGCAGATCCAGGTATTTTCTAGACACGGTTGAGGTTGTTGGTTATTTCTGACGCAGATTCTCGGAGTTAGCAAGGTAGCTGCATGGCAATCGCAACCCTACTTTGCTCCTCCTTTATCTTCCCTTAGTTGTACTTGATTAATCCCAGACTATGTTAGTCTTGATGTTTACAAACAGTTGTAGTAGTTGCTCATAACTAGTGACATCCCGATGTCGGGTTTTTCTTTCCGCACTTTTGTTTGGTTTAAATTTCTTTATTGAAAGTTTTATATCGAAGAACTTGAAATTTTCCTTTAAAAATGAACATATCGGTGTCTTGGTAATTGTGTCGGCTTACCTAGTACTGCGATAAGCGATCACAACAGGGTTAGTTTTGGATCGTGACATTAAGGTAAACAATATCAATATTGAAAGGGTGAAGTAAAGATGCTAGGTCATGTTAAGTTAATCACACTAATCACTCTTTTTTCCTTTCAGAAAATCTTTTGCATCATCGAGGCCAAGGGAATGCACCATAGATTCTTAGCGGCCGGTCCTGCCCTGCCAGCCGGCTAGCTTTTCAGTTTCGGCCTAACACGGCCACTGGCAAAATGTTAAAACCCCGCCTTGGATGATCTCTGCCCTATTGTTGCCTTGTCAATAAAACGACACAACTCTTCCCTTGTGTAGCAAATTAACCAGTGGGGCAAAATGAAAACACCGTTTAAAAGTCTTACTGGAAATTAAATGCATTGTTCTGAATTTTAAGGTGAAAATAGGCCTACCGTCCTTGTTAGCCGTCCCGTCATTTTCCTCAATTTCTCCCGTAGAATAATGTGAACGACATTTACACCAACAACAACTCAGTATAATCTACAAGTAGGGTCTGCAAAGGATATTATGTACGTCTTATCCTTATTTTGAAGTCTATTTTGTACATCATACCCTTTTACAATTTTGATTTAAAAAAATGACTCTTTTAGATCTCTTACGTGTAAAAATAAATCTCCCATGTGTAAAAAAAATAAATAAAATCATAAAACTAAAATCAAATTTGTAAGAAGCCAAAAAACTAATGAATGTTCCTGATAAACCTCGACTCAAGAAAAAATAATGTGAACGACTTTTGGTATTCGAAAATTCGCCTACGAGTCAAGACAAAATTCATTAGTACTACTGTACATTGCCGTTGGAATCAAGTTGCCGTTGTGGATCTCTTGTAATTTTTAAAATTTGTTTTGCGCCATTTACTTGACATTTCTATAGAATTATCACATACTACTTTAACACTACAAATTTTAAGACAAAAATTATGGAATAGTATAGAACTGTGTGAAATAAGGAAAAAGTAAGTATGGGGCTTTATTAAGTTATTTTTATTAGTTTTATTTAGTCTATATTTGAGTTAATTAATAACACTTGCAAGGATTAAGTAACGATATAGACAACAACTTTATCAAGCATGCAAATGGATAACTGTTCAAAACATTCAAAGCATTAACAATAGCAGTCAACAAACTTCACGGCAGCACAAATAGAAAAAAGAAAAAGAGTGGAGTTAAAAAGGGTAATAATTCATGGTCTTAACTCAAAAAAATTAAATATCAAAGCATTAATTAAATATCAAGTATTAAATAATAATATATTAAGCAAATTTACCAAAATATCACAATTATAAAAGAAGAAGGAAAGAAAAATTGATTCCTAATATTCAAAGAAGGGAAAATATAAGTTGATCCTAACTCTCACGTCTTAGAGTTTTTCGATCCTAACTCTCAGATCCGAAAAGAATGTGAAGACTAATTATCGATAAAGAGCAGGGGGCGAATTCAATGTAAAGGTTTGAGGTTTATTTGAATTCAGTACTTTTAATGCGGAGTAAAATTTATGCATAAAACTTTACTAAAATTAAAATAAACTATAGATATGAACTCATAACTTTATAAATTTAGTGTTAACAACTTAAAATTTAAACCTGTAAAATTTAAGTCAGAATTAGAGAGGAGTAACTCACTTTGTACAAAATTCGGATCTTATACTCTTCCCCCGCGTAATAATTTTTGAAAACAATTTGATTAAAGAAGCTGAAAATTGTAATTGAAAGAGATTAATCCCTTGCCTGATTTCCTTAGAATAATCAGTTTATATACACCAAATACAAGAGTATAATTAGGCTATAATTAAGGAACCTAACTAGCTATATATTAAGAACTAAATATACACCTAGCAAAGATGATATATACAATCTGTCATAATATATTTATCATATATTCTAACACACCCCCGCAGTCGAAGCGGGAGGTCGCCGAATGCTAAGACTGTCCCGAAAATCCTCAAATAACACCAACGGAAGGCCTTTGGTGAAGATATCTGCAATCTGATAACGAGAGGGACATGTAACACTCGAACCTGGCCACGAGCCACCTTTCCCCTACAAAATGTATATCCATCTCAATATGCTTAGTGCGTTGATGCTGAACAGGATTACCAGCAAGATATATGGCACTAACATTATCACAGTATACCAATGTAGCCCGTGGAATAGGACAATGAAGTTCCAAAAGCAAGTTTCGCAACCAACAAGACTCAGAAACCACATAGGCAACCCCTCGGTATTATGCCTCTGCACTAGAACGGGATAAAGTAGCTTGACGTTTGGCGGACCAAGAAATCAAGTTATCACCCATAAAGACACAATAACCCGACGTTGAACGCCGTGTATCGGGGCACCCTCCCCAATCAACATCAATATACGAGACAAGAGTGGATGTGGAAGATGGATAAAGGTGAAGACCAAAATCCATAGTACCCTGTAGGTAGCGCACTATGCGCTTAAGAGCGTGCATGTGCTCATCCCTCGGGTCATGCATGAATAAGCATACTTGTTGCACATCATAAGTAATATCGGGTCTCGTGAATGTAAGGTATTGAAGTGCCCCTGCAAGACTCCTATAAAGAGATGGATCCTCAAACGGTTTGCTCGTAATATGACCGAGCTTCGGTTTTGTATCAACCGGAGTAGGAGATGGCTTACACGATGACATGCCAGCTCGGTCAATGATCTCAGCTGCATATTTCTTTTGAGATAAAAATAAACTGCCTGTATGACGAGTGACGGCAATGCCCAAGAAATAGCTCAAATGGCCCAAGTCCTTCATAGCAAATTCTGAGCTAAGAAGGGATATGATAGACGGGCGGAGCTTATCAGAGGAAGCAGTCAAAATAATATCGTCGACATACAATAAAAGATAAGCAATAGAAGTACCTCGACGATAAACGAACAAAGAATAATCTAAAGTACTGTGAGAAAACCCAAGAGTATGGACATAGTCAGCAAATCTCTTATACCAAGCCCGCGGAGCCTGTTTAAGCCCATAAAGAGATTTCTTCAGCAAACACACATGATTAGGTCTATCAGATCCTGATACCCCAAAGGTTGATACATGTAAACAGTCTCCTTGAGTTCTTCACGTAAGAAAGGATTTTTGACGTCAAGTTGATGAATCGGCCAAGCCTTTGAAAGAGCCAAATTGAGAACCGTGCGAATAGTCGCCGATTTGACTACTGGACTAAACGTCTCACCACAATCCACGCCAACCTGTTGAGTTTTACCATCACCTACAAGACGAGCTTTATGCCTCTCAAACGAACCATCTGATTTTTCTTTATGAGCAAAAATCCACATAGACCGAATGACATTAACATTTGGAGGACGGGGCACCAACTCCCACGTCTTATTTTCAATAAGAGCATTATATTCATCATCCATAGCCATTTTCCAATTCGGGTCATGAAGAGCAGACACAGGGTTACGGGGTAGAGGGGATTTAGATACGGATGTAAGAAGGTTGAAAGACTTCTTAGGCTTATAGATCCCATGCTGACTCCTAGTACAGGACCTGTGGGTAGACTAAAGTAAGATATCGAGGTTGGACGAGGAGGAGAGCTAGGTGGGAGAGTGGAAGGAGAAGCTGGGCTCGGCCCAGCAGGCGGGGGAGGACCGTTCTGCCCAGTGGACGAGGCAGATTCACTGGCTGGGCCTGGCGAGATGGGCGCCGGTGAGGTAGGAAGTGGTGCAACCGGTGGGTTCGTGGGAGTAGTGAAATGATGGACCATGTGGGGAGATGGTCCATCGTCCAGAAACTGATACATGTGAGTTTGAGGAGTATGTAACTTGGCAAAGGGAAATTGCATCTCATCAAAAATTACGTGACGGCTAATGATGATTTTTCTAGATGACAAATCAAAGCATTTATACCCACGATGATGTGACGGATACCCCAAACAAACACAAGGAGTTGACCGGGGTTGAAGTTTGTTTATAAGTGTATAGGGAATAAGAGGATAACATAAACACCCAAACACCCGAAGATGGTAATAAGACGGATCCTTCTGATAAAGAATGCGAAGAGGGGATTGATAGTTTAATAGCTTATGAGGAAGGATGTTGAGAAGGTAAGTTGCCATTTGCAAAGCATGATGCCAAAAATAAGGAGGAAGGGAAGCATGGGCCAATAAGGTACGAACAATGTTATTAATCGTACGGATTTGTCTTTCGGCTTTCCCATTTTGAGGGGATGTATGAGGACATGATAAACGAAACGACAGACCATTGGCTTTACAAAAGTCCCAAAAGGGGCCATTATCAAATTTCGTGCCATTATCACATTGTATATTCTTTATGTCCCGCTCAAATTGAGTTCGAATAAAGATCTTGAAAGTAAAAAATGTGGAAACAGTTTGTGATTTTTGCGATAAAGGAAACGTCCACAAAAATTTAGAATAATCATCCACAAACAAGACATAATATATATGACCCGATGAACTCAAAACGGGTGACATCCAAAGATCACTATGTATAATATCAAATGGCATAAGAGTGCTAGAATTTAAAGCATAAAATGGAAACTTAACATGTTTTCCAAGAGGACAAGAATGACAAATACGAAAGTCTCTAATTTGATTACAATCAATCAATTTATTCTTCCTAAGGGAGTTCAAAATAGGTTCTCCCGGGTGACCCAATCGATCATGCCAAAGGGATGGTGCCAAAGCAGCAAAAGTAGATTGTGAAGGGACTGGATTTGTGATGGGATAAAGCTCTCCCCGACTGTCACACCTCATTACCAGCCTCCCCGTCTGAAAGTCCTTCACATAAAACCCAAAGGGATCAAAATTAACAGAGACAGAGTTATCAGTTGTAAATTTTCGGACTGACACCAAATTTTTAACAAGGTGAGGGGCATGAAGGACATTGTTTAATTGTAAGGGAGGACACGGGGAAGACAATTTCGTGTGACCGTAGCCCTGAATTGGAATTGATTGACCATTACCAACAATTATACCACATTTATTGCTCTTATTAAAATAAGACGTGAGGTTACCTTGTGTGGATGTCATGTGAGAAGTGGCACCTGTGTCCATGTACCAATTTGCATCTGGAGGAGTGATACCAAGAGTATGCATTGTTGCTTCAATGTCCGTTGGAGTTGGGGCTGTCGTGTAGGCCTGCTGGGGTTGGGGTCCAAGTATAACCGAGTGTGATTGTTGTTGCTGTCCATAGGTGGGTCTGGCCCATGAATTAGAAGTGTATGGACACGGTGGTATGCCCAAGAAGCCCACGGTGCCATCCAAGGCCACTGCTGCCCGCCAGACCATGGAGTATAGGGCGGAGGGTGCTGCCCTGCTGGCTGCTGCCCACCACCGCGGCTGTTGCCTCCGCCAATCTGACCACCACAACCTGCATTACCCCCACTGCTGGTACCCCCTTGCCGCCTCCACGACCACCATTGTTGCCGCGAGTTTTCCCTCCATTAGTGCTGCGGTTGTGGTTCCTCTTCCCACCATCAGTATTGCGGTTGGAAGAGGAATGATCAGAAACATCATGAGAGACATCCGAATAGAGAGAAACCATGGAAGATAAGGAGCTATGGGCCTCCTTCTTAGCAAGGCCATCCTCTTCAAGAGTGAGCATCGAACGAGCTTGATAAAATTAGGGCAAAGGTTCACCTTGGCGAATAAGAGTGGCCACACCTTTGTAGGGCTCGGTAAGGCCAGAGACCAGTTGAAGAACGAGTCTATTGTTGTCGACGGGACAGCCGGCATTATTGAGTTGATCCGCCAGAGATTTGAGATGTTGACAATAGGCAGAGACATTCGGAAAATCTTCCATGTCTACATGAGTGAAGTCGTACTCAAGGGTGACAACACGAGAGTGTTTGTTATCCTGGAATATGTCACGCAATATATTCCAAGCCTCCATTGCCGTGGTGTCGGGTTCAAGAATTGTATGTAAAAGATCATGAGATATAGTAGCGTAAAGCCACTGTAGAATGGTAGTGTCAAGAGTTGACCAACGTTCTTTCTCCTCCTCTTTTTGAGGCAGTGTCTCCTTGCCCGTCGCCGGAGGAATAATATGATCAATTACTCTATGGGATCGTGCGTGAATCTTAAAGAGTTCCGCCCATGTGGAATATTGTACGTTCTCCATCTCAAGAGTGATGGGAACATGGTTCTTGATGTTGGATACAACAAGAGCAGGATGAAAAGAAGATTTTGAGTCAGGCATGGTGATTGAGAAGAGAGGAAGAATGAGAAGAGAAGGGCGGAGGCTGTGGAAGACCGAGAAAGGTGAAGGAGGATCTTTCCCTAGAAATCTGATACCATGAAAGAGATTAATCCCTTGCTTGATTTCCTTAGAATAATCAGTTTATATACACCAAATACAAGAGTATAATTAGGCTATAATTAAGGAACCTAACTAGCTATATATTAGGAACTAAATATACACCTAGCAAAGATGATATATACAACCTGTCAGAATATATTTATCATATATTCTAACAGTAATTATGAAGAACTTTTAAGATTCCTTTTAATCTTTACAAGGTAGAGAACATAAAAATGTGTTTATTCTCTTCCACTCGTTTTGTAACCTTATTATCCACATAGCAATCAATATTCTGCTTCAAGGTCACTTGTCCCCACTTTCCTTTTCTTATTCTTTTTTTTTCTTTCCGGTGGACAATGAATAGTGTGAGCATGGGTGGATGGACCTTAGTATAAGCGGTATCATCCGACACCGCTTCGCTCGAAAAATTCACTAAACATGTGTAAATTATTAATATGTACAAAATATATCTTATTAAATGAACAAAAAGGACGTAGTTTTACATATACTTCTTGCTAGCTTTGCTGGTCAAGTGCTTCTCTTTTTTAGAAGAGGTCATTGGTTCGAACTTGAGCAGCTTTATGCTAAGTAAGATTTTCAGCATTTTTTGCTAAAAAATTATTTTTTCCTCCAAGTATGTTCATGGTAAGTTTTCTTACTATTTTTTTCTTTCTATCTTTTTCTTGGGGAAGATGAAGTTGGTCCGAACCCAAATTGTAAAGTCAAAAATGAAGGGAGCTGTTGCCGACCCTTACACCATAATAGGAAGACCAGTTTCCGATCGGACAAGAGAAGCAACTAAAGTTGACTTTTTTGTTAGACCGACACTCAAGACCCAATTGCGAGCAATAGCCTCTTACACTTTCCCAAAGACCAATACACAAGTGACTCTTTCGTTTCGACATAAGAAAAAATGATTTTTCTACACCCCTTTCTTGTGTCAAAGACTAGGAAGACAAATAATTCCTCCTAAAATTTTTTGTTCCCCACATATATCCTCTGCTTCCTTATGTCTAGTATTTAGACAATTCTTTCTATTTAGAATAGAAAACTATTGATACGTCTTATGGCATTGTACAACTCCCCATCAATTTCAATTGCGCTCATATTCATTACCGTAGGAATTGGGTCCAAGCTTCCCCATCCCCTTCTCATCAATGGACTCCTGACGTATACGAAGGAGTGTGGTTCGTTCGAGAAATTCCTACCTCTCTATTTATCTCTGAGATGTTTGGATTTTTCTATATAGAAAAGGTAATATTTACTATTATGTCTAGCAAGAATACTCTGAATACATTTAAAAAAATAAAAACTTGTCAAGGAGGGTTGTAGTATTATACTTGAATTCATTTTTTTTAATAAGATTCGAATTCGTATTATTTTTATGTGTATCGTGACAGTAATTTATTTATTTGTTCACTTCATTAAATACGACATCGCTTATGAAAAGTTCTCCGTCCACCCCTAAGTGTGAGGAATCAAATAACTTACAATACTCTTTCTTTTGTTTCCTTAAAAAAGAATAGTTGGTACCCAATCCAAGAGCAGAATGAAGATAGGCAGGTAAAGGTGGTCATGAACTTCTTAAGTTCTGAATTTTAATTATTAAATAAATTTTAAAAATAAATATAAAATTTAAATCAAAATTATCGAATTGAATCGGTATTAGCGTGCTAACTCCGCCCCTGCAGGCAGGCCTGCCTTAAAGAACCTTAAAAAAAGAAAACCTTTGACCAATTACAAATCATTGCTATCTAATCTTCTTTTTGCCAGCAAAACTTTTTGAATGGTTGCCTGTTATTTCATGCTTCTGCTTCCAACGTTAAATTAACAAGATAAATATATGCAGAATCTACAAATAAAGGGCAGTTCAGTACATTAAGTTTTCATTATGCGCGGGGATTATGCGCGGGGTCGGAAAAAAGCCGGACAATAAAGGTTTATACTAAACAGTCTTATCCTACATTTTTGCAAGAGAATATTTTCACGGCTTGAACCGTCACCTTCTGATCACATGTCAGCAACTTTACCAGTTATACCAAGACTCGCCTTACTTTACCTACAAATCCGGAGGATAAACAACGAATAAAAGTGACGTATCGTAACGTTATATTCAGCGACAAACGTGGTACTCATCGACAAAAGCTAAAATGAATATTCAATCTCTGGGTTAAGCTTAAGGTCATCGTAAAACATAGGAATCAAACAAGGCGTAATCATTGGAGCCCATTTGTAATAAAACGTTAAACTACTCGTAATTACCTATGTAGCCAATGAGGCACCGATTTTACCAATTTTATCCAAATGTCAGCGATGCAATTTTCCCGAGGCCCAGTTATAAATTTAATTTTTTTAAAAACCTGCGATAACTAGTACGACACTCCTATAAAAAGAGAATCTTTAAACTTATTGTCAACAAAAACAAACCAGTCTTTAATTCATATTCATCCAATCCTTGCTTTCAAAGTCCCAATTTAATTCTACCACTGTTCTATTGCACCTATAAATTCCCAGATTCGATACTCCCCATTTTTTCTTATCTTTGATCCGTGTAATCCGAGACCATAGCGTCATGGGTTCTTACGGAGATGAAGAAACTGAAAAAGGGTTATCTAATTCACCTCCAAATAATTCAAATTTCAGGTATAATTCACCACTGGTTCAAGTTGGTTTAATTGGATTGGTATGTTTTTGTTGTCCAGGGATGTTTAATGCACTCTCTGGAATGGGTGGTGGTGGTCAAGTTGACCACACCGCGGCTAACAACGCTAACACTGCTCTGTACACAACTTTTGCTATTTTTGGAATTTTGGGTGGTGGCATTTACAATATCTTAGGTCCTCAAAAAACACTATTTGTTGGATGTTCGACTTATATATTGTACGCGGGATCATTTCTCTACTACAATCACCATAAAAATCAGGCTTTCGTCGTAGTTGCTGGCGGGCTTCTTGGTATTGGCGCGGGCCTTCTATGGGCTGCTCAGGGAGCTATTATGACGTCGTACCCGCCACATGATAGGAAAGGTACTTATATCTCTATATTTTGGAGTATTTTTAACATGGGTGGTGTTATTGGCGGACTTATTCCTTTTGTATCGAATTATAATAGGACTACCGCGGCCTCTGTAAATGATGGTACTTATATTGGATTCATGATCTTTATGGCAATTGGAACCTTTCTTTCTTTAGCAATCTTGCATCCTAGTAAGGTCATTAGGAACGATGGTTCGAGGTGTACTAATATTAAGTACTCGAGTGTGTCTGTCGAATTGGTCCAAATACTCAAACTGTTTGGGAACTGGAAAATGTTGTTGATGGTTCCAGCTTCGGTTGCTAGTAACTTTTTCTATACTTATCAGTTCAATAATGTTAATGGGGTATTGTTCAATTTGAGAACTAGGGGTTTGAACAATGTGTTCTATTGGGGTGCACAGATGATCGGCTCAGTGTTCATCGGGTCGATAATGGATTACAGCTTTAAGAGCAGGAGAGCTAGGGGATTGGTTGGTATTATTATTGTTGGCCTACTTTCAACAGCAATTTGGGGTGGAGGACTCGCGAAACAGCTTAAATATTCGCGCGAAGATGTACCTGATCACATAGTATTACTAGATTTCAAGGATGGTTCTAAATTTGCAGGTCCATTCGTCTTGTATTTTAGTTATGGATTACTTGATGCAATGTTTCAAAGCATGGTTTATTGGGTCATAGGAGCATTGGCAGATGATTCTGAGATTCTCAGCAGGTAAAAATTTCATGTACTTAACACTACAAATTCATTAGTCAATGCTTACAAGTTACAAGGAACACAATGTGTTGGTTAAAATTGGATTCGTTATCTCAATATTCACAGGTATACTGGCTTCTATAAAGGAATACAAAGTGCAGGAGGAGCCGTTGCTTGGCAAGTTGATTCACGAAACGTGACATTCCTGAACCAGCTTATCGCGAATTGGGCACTAACGATATTTAGTTTTCCTTTACTGATAGCTCTTATACTATTAGCTGTGAAGGATGACAACAAAGAGAAAGAGGAAGCAACTAAGGAGGTTGCCATTTCTTCAAACCGTGACATTAGTACTACAGTGGATAAGCCTGATAAGGAATAGTTCCTACCAGCTATCTTTAGCTTTCTTTGCCTGATCTATTGATGGGACAAAACTGTAAAGTGTGGACAATCAACCACAGTATACTTTAGTTCAGTCGCTGCGTAAATTTCTTCGCTAAAGTGTGTTTAATTCTTTTCAGTTTCCAGTAATCAATTTTTTAATATTCTTACAGCTACAGCAATTTTGATTTTTTGCTCTTGCTTATTTTTGTACTAGCTCTTTTATTTCGCACAAGGAAATGGTAAATGTTGGTTGCTTTCCATCTAATACCTCCAAATGGTATAACCTTTCAACAGTTTTCTCAATTTCCTTTCCCTGGAATCTAATACCTTGGGCGGTTATCTTAAGAAATTAATTTTCAAATACTATATCTAATTTTCAATTTTCGTTGCTGGCTTATGCCATTTTATATGAATTCCTTGGATGTTGATGATAAATACAATGCAACTGTTATATGGGTTGTTGTGAATCAGTTCAAAGATAAAATGGTTTATAGTGGGTTGTTTATAATTCATGAACAAACGCTAATTTTTGCGTAGTTACTTTATAAATACAATGCAACTGTTATATGGCCATCGACGTAAACTTGCCGACCGACCCCAAAAGCAGCGTTCACGTTGGACCCCGATCGATAGCTGGGGTTACACACAACAACGAAGGAGATGGGATCGATTTACGGGTGATCTTCAAAATGTTACAAGCTCAACCGGCGATGATAGCCCAGTTGCAGAACTAAAGTCCCGCCTCCAGCAGAGTTGAGCCCGAACCATCCCAGGAAAACACCCGCATAAATAAACCAGCCACAGAAAGGCCGGATGAAGTTGCACACGGGATCAACGCCGAAATAATAAAGATGCTTGAGGAACTGACAAAACAAGTGAAATCGGGAGAAAATAAAATCAAAACCAACGACAAAAAATGGAGGCCTATAACTTTAGGGTTCATCAAATCGTGGGAGCACCCCCGATATTGAAAGGCCCGGATTCTAAGAAATTTGTCCAAAAGCCTTTCCCTTCAAGCATAGCTCCAAAACCAATCCCAACAAAGTTCTGTATGCCCTAAGTTCCAAAGTATAACGGGACCACAGATCCAAATGAACACGTGACCTCCTACACGTGTGCCATAAAGGGAAATTACTCAGAAGACGACGAAATTGAGTCGGTTCTGCTGAAAAAGTTTGGAGAAACCCTGTCTAAAGGAGCAATGATATGGTATCACAACCTGCCCCTAATTCCATTGATTCGTTTGCTATGCTTGCATATGCCTTCGTAAAAGCTCATGCGGGGTAATTAAAGTCGAGACTAGAAAACCGGACCTATTTAAAGTGAAACAAAGAGATAAAGAAATGCTCAGGGAATTCGTATCGAGGTTTCAAATGGAAAGAATGGGCATGCCTCCGGTTGCAGACGATTGGGCCGTTCAAGCATTCACTCAAGGACTCAACCCCCAAAGCTCCTTAGCTTTTAAGCACATTGAAACAAAATTGGATAGAGTACCCGGAGGTAACTTGGGTTGATGTCCATAACATGTACCAATCAAAAATCAGAGTCGAGGGTGATCAGCTCGGGGCCCCTTCTAGGTTCGTGTATCCCATCAGATTTAATGAAAGGTCTAAAAGAGTCGTCGATCATGAACCAAGACCAAATAGAAATCTGTATCAACCGTATAGTGGAGATCGAAAGGGCAGCGGATCCTGACGTAACCTACGAGGAATGAAAAAAGAAGTGATTGAGGTCATAATAGTCGGGGACTCATGAGCAAAAACAGTTTCGATAGGCCACTCGGGGCCAGGGAGGCACCGAGGTTATCGAAATACAACTTCAATGTCGATGTTGCCGGCACCGTATCTGCCATCGGACGCATCAAAGATACCAAGTGGCCTCGGCCATTGCAGTCCGATCCTGCCCAAAGAGACCTCAACCTGATGTGTAACTATCATGGCACTGAAGGCCACAACGCCGAAGACTGCCGATAGCTAAGAGAAGAAGTGACATGATTATTCAATAACGAGCACCTCCAAGAGAGTGATCCAGCCAAAAATCACTTCCGGAATAGGGACTCCAACAAACAGACCGAGCAAGAGGAACTTAAGCACGTCATTAACATGATCATTGGTAGAGTCGACGTCCTCAGGGGCCAATGCTGAAGCGCACTAAGGTGTCCATTATAAGGGAAAAACAAACCCGAGATTACATGTCGGACAAGACCATCTCTTTCAACGATGAAGACGTTGAAAGGCATCGTGCAACCTCATAACGATGCACTAGTAATTTCTGTACTCATAAATAAATCTCGAGTTAAGCGTGTGCTGATTGATCCTGGTAGCACGACCAATATCATCAGATCGAGGGTCGTAGAGCAGCTGGGTCTACAAGACCAAATAGTTCCTGCGGTTCGGGTCTTAAACGGATTCAACATGGCATGTGAAACTACTAAAGGGGAGATAACCTTGTCAGTGAACACCACCGGAGCCATTCAGGAAACGAAGTTCTACGTGATCGAAGGGGATATGAGATATAATGATATATTCGGAAGGCCATGGATTCACAACATGAGGGCAATAACCTCGACACTGCACCAGTCATTGAAGTTCCCCACACCATGAGGGATCAAGATTGTCTACGGAGAGCAGCCAACCGCAAAAGAAATGTTCTTGGTTGATGAGGTGATTCTGATGTTCGGGCTCTCGATGTCAAAGAACCCAGAGTCGGTTAGGAAGGAAGAAACTAAATAGCAATCACTGACACCGGCTCCGACCGAACCGGAGAAGCAAGAGGCGCGCGAGGATGATGATTCAGACTTCCTAGGTTGTTTATCGCCCCTGAGGATTCCGATGCCACCAAGTCAACGGTCGAGGAGCTGGAGAAAGTCATATTGATCGAACACATACCCGATCGGAAGGTATACCTGGGCACGGGGTTGACTCCCTAGCTCAGGAAAAACTCATTAAATTACTTATAGCTAACGTGGATTATTTTGCTTTGTCCCATATAGATATGACAGGGATCCCACCAGAAGTAACCACTCATAAGCTAAGCTTGGACTTGAAGTTCCACCCGATTAAACAGAAAATGAGGCCTCATTCCGAAGTCAAGCATGCATTGAACGAGGACGAGGTATCCAAACTCCTTAGAATAGGTTCTATTCCATAAGTTAAGTACCCAGATTGGTTGGCTAACGTAGTAGTGCCTAAGAAGGAAAATAAATTAAGAATGTGCGTAGATTACAAAGACTTGAACAAGGCGTGCCCCAAGAATTCTTTTCTTTTGCTTAACATCGATCACATGATGGATGGATTTGTCCGAGGCACACCTCGTAACTCTTGCAAAAATCCAGAACGATTGGGTCCATCAGGCCAGGTATACGTGTAAACAATTAAGTACCCCTCAATGTGGGTAGTAACAATGTCCTCGGGCCCGAGGACTACTACGTTCTTGCCTTCCAAATTGCAGTCCTTACGAACTATAGGAAGAACATCTTCAGTCACGAAACATATGTACCTCGAGACTTCTTCACTCGGGTCTTGTTTGCGCGAAGGCTTCTTGACTTTAAAGTCATATGCAATTGAGCAGCCCTCGAGAATCAACGCTTTCAAGAGAGTATCGGTGGCCGGTTCGGTAACAACCACAACGAGGGGAGCCGTTTTGTGGGCGACCACTTTAGGGGCAACCGCTTCAGTACCAACGACCGGTTGAGAAGACGAAGAGGCAACTTGTTGAGGAACGTTTTTTGATGTTTTGGACATTATCATCTGGGGAAGTGTTTGAAAATTTGAGGAAAGAATGCAAATTTTGGAAAAACGGGTTTTGAAGATAAAGAACAGAGTATGAAGATTTAAAGAAAATATGGGCAAAAATCTGGAAATTAATATGAAAATAGAAGAATAATAATGAAGATATGAAGGTTTGATGATGGCCGGAAAGCTCGTAAGTAGTAATTTAGTCAATAAGTAGAAAAAGAACAAAGGGAGGAAGTTTTTATCGGGAAACACCCGATGCTTCGCATTCGGGGGCAACCTGCCAATGAGCAACGCGTGTCTGAAGTCAGAACGTCACGACTGATGGGACGTTTCGGCTCCCTCATCGTAACGAACGAAGGAAGGAACCGAAGTCATCTGTTGTTTCTCATTGTTTTAGCAAGGCTTCTCTCAGAGAAACGAGGGGACTATCAGTATATGGGTAAAACTGAACCCACTGAGCATCCCAGGTTCCCGGTGAGGCAAACGGAGCAACAACGTGACCATAAGGAATTGGAGTCAGAGCGAGGAGCCTCTCGTATCGGGCTCGAGCAAAACACCTGACCGCGGGGGCATCGAGACCACGTCCCCCGGATCTGGTTCAAGCCTCAAGACCTCGGAGAGCATTACGAGACAACCACAACGACTAACAAAGTGCGTAATGTCCGTGCCCAACCGGATATCACGGCGTGAATCTCGGCCCGTATTTGCAGAAAATCAGCGATTAGCGAAATGGAATTTTCCCCCCTTTCTTAGGATTGTACTTAGGGTAATACTCTCCTACTATATAAAGGGGAGGCTTATTATTCATTAGGCACATTGTAACATGCATACCAAGGGAATCAAAGGTAGGTTCCTCATCGAGCCATTAACCGAGTCGGGGATCACTCTTATCATTGGTTTGGCCAATTATTACGTCTTTTATTTGCTTAATCTAACGTCATTGGTCACTTGTATTGAATTAATCCTCATATCCTTAAAACCGCGTATAAATTCAATTGTTATCCGCTTTTAATGGTAAACAAAGGTTAAAACAAATGATAGACACTTTAAGGAGAGGACAATTTGATTTAGATTGCACTGAATCTAGTTTGATTGCACGGACAATTTGGTTTTCTGTTGATTCGATTACGGAGAGGACTGTATTGCAATGTATATATTGCATTATGTTTTGTTGTTTCTTTAGTTATGTAGATGGAAAGACGGTGAATTTTCTTTAACATAAGTGATGGAACAAGTTTTAGCTTGAATATGAAAAACAGGACAGTGTGTAGTTAAATTATTGATTCTCAGAAAGCTTAATAGGTTATGTCTGTGGTTACTGAATTTAACTCGTCAAATTTATGAATCCATAGCAGTAATTTAGATAGACAAATAAGAAGTACAGGATAAACATCTGGGAATCTTTTCTTTATTTATTTTTTCTTTTGTTTCGCTACATGAGCCACATCAAATAGAAAAGCTAGCAAAATATTCCAAATATGATATGACAAAATTAGATGCAAAAGAGAATTAATTGGATTTTTAATTAAATTCTTTATTGGGCAACAGCTTTTGGGGTCTCTTCTACCTCCTTCTCCTCTGCTAGCTGTTCTTTGGGCTCCTCTTTCACAGCCTCAACTTTGATTTCCTCAGCTGGTTTGGCTGTCTCCTCCTCCTTTGCCTTCACCTCAGTGGTTAGTTCCTCAGTTTTGGGAGCCTCTGATGCTGGTTCTGTGACGTCTACCAAAGGCTCCTCCTTCTTAGTCTCCTCCCCATCCTTTTTCTCCTGAGATTATTTATAGCAAAAAGAAAATTAAAATAATATTATTGTAGTTCACCTCAACCCTAAATTTAAATTAGTTGGACCAAATACATGAATTTGGACGTTATGTTGAATACATGAAATGTCAACGTTCTAATGATGATTATATATATATACCTGAGGAGCAGGAGTTTCCTGCTCGGATTTCTTTGGGGTGACTACAGGTTCCTCGGCAGGGGCAGGGGCAGGGGCAGGGGCCAAGTCTTTGTCCAAATCCTTAGGTCTGCTCGCACAGGCTCCCATGACTAGTGTCTGAGCTTTGCGAGCTAGGAGGTGATTGAGAAAATATTAGGAATCAAAGGAGAGGGCTGTTTATTTACTTATGTTTGAAGCTTGAAATTGAGAATGAAGTAAGCAGGTTTTTATAGAAAGGTTGAAGGGATGGCCTAATTTGTTGCTGTATCGTAGAAACATGCGCACCTGTTTAATTTTGTGGACAATCTGTAAACAATTGACCTAAAACTATTATTGCGGAGAATCAGAAAGTGGGAGGCCTCGACGTTGTAGTAGTTCGTTACAAACATCCGTTGAATATTCATTGTCATGGCGGAGAACCTAAGATATGGCAACTGGCACACATCCTAATTCCTAGTCATAACAACTTTCTTGTTCCACTTCATATAATATGACAAATACGATGTCCATATATAGCTCTTTCGACAAATAATTCTAATAGCCACTGTAATTCGTGGTCTGTGCATGGACAGTAGCCGTTTGTTTATTGGATATTAATTAGTCTATGTTCTAAATATAAGTAGTAGCTAAGACTAGACAATTCTCATTTCTCAGTTTCTATTGGATGTCACAAGCTGATGATGCAGTCACTCAATACAATCAGTCATTCGCGCAATTAACATACAATAAATGCAATATTTGGGAAATGTAATACTCACTTCTTACTAGTAGTCTTCCTGCAGAAGACGGTCAAATAAGACTAGATTTGTGTCACTAACAAGTTATAAGTTGTCAAAGATTGAAGATTTCAAACCATATTACTGCCAAACCTCTCTAAAACAGTCTCGTTTGTTATGATATTTTTGAATGTTATATCGAAGTACTGTTATAAAAAGCATATATTATAACATAACATAAAAATTGATTTCGAAAAAGCTTAATTTTTATAATGAAGTATTTTTATATAAGAATAGTGTTATAAATAGATCTGTACAAACTTAAAGTATATTATAAGAGCATGTAGCGCAAAAAATGAAAAGAAAACAAAATAGAGCATTTCCGACTATCAAATATAGTTAGAAGAGTTTCCCTTAGGAATTTGATGAAATATCGCAACGCCTTGTAAGTATTAGGACTAATTAGTTAAGCAAATTGGACCTCTTACGTCTTGCAAATTAACTGATTAAGAATTTTTCGATTGAGTTCATTCCTATTCCCTTTCTTTAATTAAATATTTATATTAATGTTAATCTAAAGATTGAGTAGACTGTCCAATGAATTATATGTCTCAACTAACAACCAACACAGAAAATTCTCCTCCATGAGATCTCTTGAACAAGAGAAATAAAAAATAAAAAAAGCTAAACATAGAAGTGTTTATGGAACTCCCTTTCTGTTTATGCTTTATTTAAATAAATTCCACAATGACCGTAATGGAGCTGTTTCGTTGAGATCGGTCCACTTTGTAATAATCCACCTTGACTTTCCATTTAATAAATTCCTTTTTATCACCAAAAAGGAAACAATTCTTTTTGAGGTAGAGAACAAGTTTGAAACATATTGATCGTATGCAATATATATATATATATATATATATATATATATATATATATTTTTTTTTTTTTAAAATAGTACTCCGTATCACGAGATTATCCCTTTATTTCCCAGAAAACTGCACGGGTTAATCAGTTTTCGGACTGGTAATTAAAAAATACCAGCATTTGCAAAGTCATTGAAAAATAGCCACTATTTTACTGCAACACGAAAAGTTCCAGTATAATATGCTGGAGATTGAAGCACATGTGTATGAATTTTCAGCATATTATGTTTGAACTCCATCACATGAAAAGTTCCAGCATAATATACTGGAGATTGGAGCACCTGTGTAAGAATTTCCAGCATATACACAGAAAGTTCCAGCATAATATATTGGATATTGGAGCACCTGTGTATGGACTTCTAACATATTATGTTGGAACTCCAGCACATTATGATATTGCAGCATGTTATGCTAGAAGTTCACATGTAAAAAATTCGAACTTCAGCATGTTATGTTGGAATATTTCCGGATTTTGAACAGTGTTTTTGTTCAAATTTATCTTTTACATAAAAAGTGACAAAATTTTGAGTACTTTTGAAATTATGGCTATATTCAATTACCACTTTTAAATCCGGCTATTCTTGAATTTCTCCCTTAATTTTCCCTACCCCAGGTCTCGATTATGGTGATTAAGCCGTTAGCATTAAGCTAACATAGGCATTTACAATTCTAAGAGGCATTAAAAAAACACTAATCTCATTTCTATCCTTAATTTATATTTTCAATAAACTTCGACTATGTGCCCCTACTAAGTGGGTTAAGAAAATTTCACTTAGGAATATTGTCATAAGGAATCCAGCGTGGACAACCCTGTCAATGGCTAACAAATAATTGGTAAGAAAGAAATAAAAGAAGCAAAAGAAAATTAGAAGAATATTAACTTAAGGTGGGTTAGGTCCACGGTCCACCTTATATATTAGTAGTATACAGGTAGGTTACTTACCAATCATGCCTGTTTTATTTTTTCAACCACAGAATTGACGGAGTCATAACAATAAAGGAAAAGAATTAGACGTTGTCTTTCTGTTCAAAATACTTTCCTTTGATCGCCGGAAATCCCCAAATTGCAATTCTGGGGTTTCCAATTCCTTCAACTAGGGTTTCATTTCTTTCAAAATAGGAAGGCAAGCTTTTCTTCTAATCGAAAGGCTCGCCAAAAAAAAAGAAAAAAATCAACCATGAAATTCCTTAGAGTTTCTTCTTTTCAACTGTTCTTGCTATTCGCCGTCGTCTACTTCCCCTTTACCGTCCGTTCAGATGAAATGAATGTTCTTCTTTTGCCTTCCGATCAAGTAAACCAAGACATTTGCCCCGCGCCGCCGTCTCCGCCCGAGTTCTGCCCCGTTAATTGCTTCCGACCCGACCCGGTCTGCGGCGTCAACGGCGTGACGTACTGGTGTGGTTGCCCCGACGCGCAATGTGCCGGTGTGCGTGTTGCGAAAACAGGGATGTGCGAGGTTGGAAACGGAGGTTCGGGTCCCGTTTCGGGTCAGGCCCTGCTGTTGGTTCACATTGTTTGGCTCGTGTTACTTGGTTTCGTTGGACTCTTTGGGCTTCTATGATGGATCGGGTTTCTTTGTTGCTTCTGGGCTTATATAGGTTTGATCTTCGTTGCTTGATTTAGGTTAGACTTGATAGTATATTTTTTGTATAATATACTTGTATCTTCTGTATGTATGAGGGGAATTAGCGGCTAGTTTTTAAAATTTGGCCCTGTTTTTTGTTGGATTAATACAGTTCTCTGAGATTTTGATATTTTGTCATCCTTGCTTCTCTCATTTTTGAAATATCCATCTTAATTGCCTTAATAGTCATGAGATCACTAAATTTCTCAACCTTGCTTCACTAAATTCTACATAAGCCTGAAATGAACGCGTTATGTGTAGTAGTTATTGAACTTATTGTTTGTTGAAATACAGAAATGAAAGTAGGTGTTGGAATGAAATTGTCCCAACAGAATGTAGAGGATTCATATAGCTGAGCACAACTGCTTTTGGGCAGTAGTTGTTGTATGGGAATAAGGATATACATTAATTAAAAAGAAGTATATTGTGAATATGTGAGAAATTTGATAAGATATAGTTTGAATCACTTCTTGAGGTTAAGATCGTTGTAGACGTGTCTTCTTGTATGGGAATAGAGATATACAATATTAAGGAGATTGTGAATATGTGAGAAATTTGATCAAGAAATAGTTTGAGACAATTCTTGAGGTTAAGATCGTCGTAGCTTTACATCTCTCTTTAAGTTCTTATGGCTGATAGGTCAGTTTGGACTTTAATCTCAGAGGAAAGCAACAGATATTGGCTTGCTACGCTTCTACAGAATCAGGCTGCCTTTATGCAGTATAATCTTCTGTTCTTTTGGATCAGCTCAATCTGAGATGTTCTTCTTTGTCTTTAACTGCAATCTGGTGTTTGGCTGGGGAAATGTTTGATTAAATACTTTTTATTCAATTCAAAATCTAGAAAATGATTAATGGCCTGTTTGGTACAATGCATCGACCCCAAACTGGAGGTAATTTTGCTGTTTCATTACACTCCCATGTCTGCTATTCTTGATTTACTCTGCCCTTAATGTCATTTCGTTCGGTCACTACTTGGTTAGAATTGCCATTCCTTGTAGGGAATAGTTGGGAGCAAAAGATAAAGTGAACATTTTCATGAGCCCTCCTTCTTCCTCACCTTCTAGGCTACTGCATACTTCCCTCCTCCTTGGTTTATTGGTTCCCTTTTCTATCCCCAGCCCGTACTCATCTTCTAGCTGTTGCCTCTTACCTTAGCCCAACTAATAGCATTCCCTGGCCATGATCTTATTTCGCTCCAGCATTCTTTAAGCTATGCCGAGTCATAAAATTATCATAACCCCCTCCCCCTCTCCCCCCCCCCCCCCCCCCCCCCCCAAAAAAAAAAGAAAAAGAAAAAGAAAGAAGAATAAAATAAGGGAGATCATGACATCTGAATGGGAAGACTATTATCGAAAAATTCATTCCCTTGTGTGTATCTGTGTTTTGAGGGGGGGTCTAAGAGGAGTTAGAAATCGGGTGAGATTGGTATTTCCAACTGTATTCCTGGTTAATAAGTAAAATGGAACTTGATGTCGTATCACGTTATAGAAACGATGCAAATATTTCCTAGCTTATCTCAATCCTGTTAGGTAATAGGCTGGACAAGCTATTTGACTCCTAGATTTAACATAAAAATTGGATAGCCTTGTTCACTAAGCTCCCGCTATGCGCGAGCTCCGGGGATGGGCTGGACCACAAAGGTCTATCGTACGCAGTCTTACCCTGCATTTCTACAAGAGGCTGTTTCCACGGCTCAAACCCGTGGTCTCCTGGTCACATGACAATAACTTTACCACTTTAACATAGATCACACTTTTTAAATCCTACTCTACAGATTGATTGTGAAGGTCGATTTTCCTCCTAATAGAATTAATCTTATTACTCTTTTCCAATCCTACTCGACACATTGATTATGAAGGTTGATTTTCTTCCTTACCCTTGTATGTCACCAAGTACATATTTTCGTCAAGAGTATTCATTTATTTATCAATTAAAAAGACATTCCTTAAAAGGCAGAAATAAGAAATGCTGCTTGTTGTTGGTGCATTAACAACATGCTCGGATTTTTTCCCTCTAAATTTAACTCCAAAGGTTTCTAGATTTGTCATGTTCTTTTCTTTACCCACCCCCACACCCCTCAGGCACAACTGAAGATTTCCAACATTTTTTTTATGTTAATGCCACCATTGTGGTGGGAGGTTAAAGGCTTGGCCTCGACCTGTGTATTATAACCGATAAGCAAAAATCTGGTCGGAGTAGGACATGTAACTGTCTGCATCCCTTACAAAAGGCCAGTAATGGCCACCATAGAGCAGGCCTTATGCAGAAAGATTAATAAGCAACAAGCTGAAAAGTAAACAATGAAGCATTCTCAAAAGCAGCTATACCACAAAGGGGTTCTTCTTAGGCTTAACTCTGTTCTTAGTATGGTGATTGCTAGACAGGGTAGTTCTCACTCTTTTCGGTAAGATATTGGCCTCCATGAAGAAAGTAGGTGTTTTTCTTTGTAAACTCCAGTTAGCAAGAATATCAGCTGTACAATTGGCCTCCCTGTAACAACGAGAAAAGTGAAAGTTGCCTTCCTGCACAAGCTCAAAAATTTGCTCTAGCACGAATGATATTTGCCAAGGAATAATGGGAATGGTTATTGATTGCATTAATGATTACTTGAGAGTCGGATTCAATAATAACCTCCTTGTAACCTTTGTCCAGGCACCATTTAAGGCGCGTGAGTATGACTTAAGCTTCAGCCGTATTGTTTGAGCAAAAACCAAAGAAGCTAGAGAAAGCCATCACAAGATTTCCTCTGTGATCTCTTAGAATTCCACCACCTCCTGCTAGCCCTGGGTTTCCTTTACTTGCAACCATCTGTGTTGAGCTTTAGGCAGCGATCAGGAGGTTTAAGCCATTTAACAGGAATGATATTGAGAGCTGGTTTGATATTATCCAAGGTAAGACATAGGTGTGTCCAATTACTAAAGTTTGGGAGGGAAGGAAATTCATAGTAATGGGAGTAATCATCGTGGCTTGAATCAGGAGAAAATCTCACTTAATACCCATTAAACCCAAACTAATTACCCTTTAATGCCCAGGCCCAAACTAATTACCTTTCCTACCCATTCGGCCCAAATTATTTACCCGGCCCATTTATTAAGCTTATTCCCATCACTTTAACGTCTCCATCTGTGTTTCACCCTGCATGAAATTCTGTTTCGAAATCTCCATACTCAAACCATAAGAACCAATGTTGCATCCAGATTCCAGTTTTCAAATTAAACTTCAGATTCCGTTCTATCTCTTCATCTAACAGTAATTTTTGGGCGAAATTTTTGCTTGTGATAGTAAGGGTTTTCAAAATCATATGATAGTGAAAGTGGGTTTTCAAAATCATAGAATATGTGTTTTTCTTTGTATTTTTGTGAATCAATGACTCTGTGTTGTTGTTTTCACTATGGGGAAGAAGCATTGTGCCCGTAGATGGTGGCACCGTGAACAACACCATTCTTCAACCCAAGTAGCTGCTGAATCCGTTGCCTCTATAATGTCCCGTCCTAGTTTTTCATTATTTTCTGATTCTCCGTCTGTGTTTAGTCCTAAACCTAGTAGTAGTCGTGTTAAAAAAACAACTGAAAATGTAGAATTAGCGGGTGAAAAAGGCAACAATATTGATGCTTCGTCAGGAGATGGAACTCCCTACCAGTCATTACCCAACACAAATTTCGAATCAGTCAAAGTAGGTGTTGATGTGAACGATAAGGGAAAAGGTAAAGTTGTTGAGGATTCTGAGTTAGGGGGAAGCCGACGTGAATCCATGCCTGAAACAGAAATTAAACCAGCAGATGTTGATTGTTGCGATGATTCTCAATTAAAGAAGAAAAAAGATGGTGTCGCACCCAAGAAGGTAATTTTTAAAAATTGGTTTTAAGTGCATTATTGAATAAGATTTTTGAGTCTCAAGAAGTGAGATAATAATTATAGTCTTTGAGGGTTGGCATGAATAATAAATATATTCGAACTCCACTTTTTAGTTTATGCTGTTGTAATCGTTATTATATGTTTCTTTGCTATAGTCAAGTTACTGCTCCTATGGTTGTGGTTGTTGTTCTGGGAATACTTTGCTTTCTTATATATGTGATTACTTTTTTTATGATACGCTTCCTTGTTAAATTCTAAGTCTGATTTTATTTGATAAAGAAAAAGAATATACAGGATTTTGTTGTTGTTTTTGCTTGTATATGATGGTTTCCTTCGGAATATCCTGCTGGAATTAGTGTATTATTGTTGTTGGGCGAAGCTCTAGGATCATGACCTTTACTGATTGTTGTGTAATTTGAGTGTTAGAATATTTTTAGGGTGTTGGGAGCTTCATCTTTTGATGTTCGATAGGGTCGGAGGTCGTGGGTGTGAATTATTTTGGAATCCACGCCTAGTTTCTGTTACTGTAATTGTCATATGCCTTCTCAAAGAAGAAAGTTTGCTTTCATATCAGGTAATTATGTTTTGATGTTATACTTACTTAGATTTTTAGTATCGGATTCAATTTGAACAAAGAAAAAGAAATGGTTACTTTATAGAGGAGGTTTTAAACTAGTTGTCAAGAGTTAGCCAGTAGAACTGTATACCATGTTGGTATATTAATATGTTGTGTTGGTATTGTATGATAGTTGTAACATTTTTGGTTGTTTTAGATGCATTTTT